>SJJU01012860.1:0-19835 GCA_012932125.1 Conopomorpha cramerella
CGAGAAGCCGAAAACAGATCACAGTTGCATGCAATTGGAGAGGCCTATATCCAGCACTGGACAAGTATGGACTGATGATGATGACGGAAAAACTATCTTTGAAACCAAAGTATGAGATTATCTATTAACATAATGATTTTTTTCTAATCTTCAATACTTCGTATTACCTCCACATTTATGCCGTTTGGCATACTGTTCACCAAGTTCCTCAGCCGATTTTGGGGAATGTTCTCCCACTCTTCGGTTAGAGCACTTCTGAGCTCAGCAAGAGTTATCGGGGGAGGATTTCGTTGCTTAGGTTCAGATCTGGGCTGCGAGCTGGCCACTCCATGCGAGGGATGTTCATTTCATGGAGGTAGGTATTCACAATCCCGCTGTATGTGGCCGGGCATTATCATGCATAAAAATGGCATCATCACCCAAATTCACCATGAATGGGCCAACATATTCATTCAGGATTTCTTCCACGTATCGTTCGCTTGTTAGAGATCCATTTTCAATGAACAAGAGTTCTGTGCGACTCTCTGAAGAAATTCCGGCCCACACAAGAAAACCACCACCACCGTAGGCTACCTTCTCTTCAGTGCAATGTGAATCTCTCCCCTGGTCTTCTGTACACTCTTTGTCTGCCGTCGAGCTTATACAACATACATTTTGATTCGTCGGAGAACATGACCTTTGACCAATTTTCAAAAGTCCAATTTAGGTGGTTTTGAGCATATCTCAATCTTGAGACTCGGTGCCTCCGCTCCATTTTAGGCCCGTTTGCAGGTCGCAAAGGCTTCAGGCCAGCTTCAGCTAGTCGTCGTCTTACTGTCCATGCGCTTGAAGTACTTTCTCCGAGGCGAAGAAACTGGTTTGTTCGCTCAGTTCCTGTATAAAAGCGATCACGAACGAAACATGGTATTTATTAAGTATCGGATTTTCCGGGCTGTGGTACATCTGGTTCTGCCTGTTCCTGGTCTGCGTAGGTTAGAGCCAGTTTCCAGGTAACGTCGACGAACATTTTGCACGGTTGACTGCCATGCACCGACTTCCCTTGCTGTACTTCGCTGACTCCAGCCGATGTCCAGCAAAGTGTATATTCTGGCACATTGTTCAGGTATAAGTGACATTATTTTTGCTTGAATATTAAATATTTTTTACTATCAAGAGTATTTATACCATATTAAGTGACAGATTAAAAATAAAGGCAAAAACAAATACAGTAAGTTCTGAGCTCCAAATTAAATTGAATTTTTATGACATCGAGTTGCAAAAACTAAGAAGTATAAGAATTTCTATTGAAAGACTATTAAATGGTCTATTAAATTAAATTTATTAAATTATTATGCTCCCTTTCTTAATTTTCGAGTTTTTCAGAATTTTCCAACCGACCACTTTTTATTGCTCCCGAGTGTAGCTCATATTGACATGACATTCATTCATTCATCATATAAATGACACTAGTGTTCGCCCGGCGATATCATTGGCGTAGTTCAGTACTTCATACAAACTTTAACACCCTCTAGTTCAGTACTTAATACAAACTTAAACACCCGCCAAGTTCCATAGGGTCGGAGTAAAAAGTAGCCTATGCCCATCTCCTGTTTCGATGCCACCTCCACACATATATTGTTTCAAGAAGAAAAAATTGAAAATGTAGTTTAATTTACTTCATAAATTGTAAAGTTCGAAGATTTCAATTAAAACAACAAGGGAGAATTTGTTTGTCCTCGACAAAAGGGTCTCGGATTCGTCAACCGCCAACACAAACCTCAACTAGAAGTCTCAATTTGTGAACTCTTAAGTACAATTGAAACTTCGCACAGAATAAATCACATTAACATTCATCAATTAAAACAGGGATTTGTCTTCGGAGCTTCCAAATTTTGGAATTTCGCTCCGGAATCCTCGGTAACTTGAATTTTTATTTTTTCATTCCATCTAAAAGTTTCGTAACACGATCTTGTCCAATTATGTTGAGGATCCAATTTGGCCTTAGGATGCTCCGGCCGCCTGCCTACTTGTTTGCCAAACTCTCCCACTTTAATTACAACAGCTACCTACCCCTTTCACTACGACAAAGTTAAGCGGAGATTTTTCATTATCCCTCTTGTCTTTCACTTGTCTTTAGTCAAAGAATAATGAACGCATATAAGAGCACAATTTCCTGTCACAGATTACGGCTTTTTGTATCTGTTTTGTAAATAAGCGAGCGTTTTTTTTTTGTATTATTATTTCTCCGTTCTGTCTCAAAGAAAAGCTCCTTTTAAAGGAAATGTTGCGGAAAATCCGATTTGTTGAAAACAATTGCTTCGTTGTTGTTGAAGAAGGAAGTTTGTTTTGCGGGGATTTAACTTATTGCACGCTCGGGTACCTAAACTAATGCACAAAACACTGTTTAAATTTAATTCGTTGGTGAAGTTAATCCGACAAGTAACTCTGACAGGATGAGATTTGGATTACCATTGGCTGTTAAGAAAGTTTCACTGTCCTTCCGGAGACGGATGCCTCAGTGATAGTAAAATGTCTAGCGTTGGTTTTTTGGGTTCGTTTACGAATTTATATCTATTGATTTATCGCTTAGTATGCAGGCACATCTATAAGTAAAATCAATCGCATATGTATGTATGTAATGTAGTTTAAAACTAGTTAGATGTTAACTAGTTTTAAACTACATTCATCTCTAATCACAAGTATACTTTGCTAGAAGGTAAATCATTGCTTATCACTTTTTTAAATTTTGAACAACGAAGAATTTCGTATTTTTTTCGCTAAATACATTTTTTGGATAAGTACAGCCACTGTTAAGCTTATTAGCTGTTAGAATATTCTTGACCGTCTGTCATTTTTTACCTCTATCCTTCTCTGGTCCGTGTGATACGAGTGAGATAGAAGTACAATATGACAGACTGTCAAGTGAAATATTATAAAAGCTAACGGATTATACCCACTTTGTCAATACTTCATCATCAGCCACATGACGTCCACTGCTGGACGAGGGCCTCCCAATTCCCATGATAATTTGGGAGGAAAGGCCAATAATCGCAACGCTTGGCTGGCGGGTTGGCGATCGCAGTGGTGTTGTGGTGTAACTCACAGAGAGCGCTGCTGTCCATTCTCTGGGGAGCTCCCTCGGTCGTCTCTTACGACCCCCCATGACGGGAAAAGCTGGGCTGGGGTAGTGACACATGTATTCTATTCTCCGTTACCACACGGCTAATTGTTGTTAATCCTTATTAGTCTTTATTACTGAAATAAACAGAAAATGAGAAAATTATAAATAGCACCTCCCACACAATGTTTTTAATCCTTTTAATAATGTGAACATAATAATATACTTAATAAAGGAGCTTGTTTTGAAATATTTTCGTGGGGATGACTTTTGATATATTTTATGTAATGATGAAACATTAGCTACTAAAAATGTTGTGTATGTGTGAGGTTAAGGTACATGTTCTGATATTATTATTTGGACCCTCAGGGAACGGGACGTGACGTATACTGAGTGTAACAGGGCTCCGAGTAATGGTAGAAACATTATTGGGCTCGTCAATGGGAACAACTTTTATTATGGCGACAATGCGTCGATATAATTTTTTTTTTACAATTTTCTGGAGATGTTCGATATTCATGAAAGGAATATAAGAATAACTGGTAAATTCAAATTGCATTCTAAACTCGTAACCCAAGTCGGTACTGGGTCGGCCATCCTTCGGCGCGAGTATTCGTTTCAGCATTACCATGCATACGTGGCTTCAGTACAAATTCAGTGAATCCCCCGAGTGCACTGTGCACTCCGTACAGTCACCGCCTCACCAACCCACACGGCTGCAACTTTGCCTATGACCCTGCTATCCATCACCAACTCAAATTCTAATAGCTCATCTCAAAATCATCAACGTTCTAGTCAAACAGGCCTCCCACTGTACAACAATTTCGGACCACCACCGTATATCCTTGTAGAACATGTCTTCACACTTGAAGCACTTATGCCGTATACTAGGCCAACATGAATGTACTAGGGCATACGAGTCCAAATCCAATTGGCAACAGTGACTGGCCCGGCCGTCTCACTGCGTCATGGTTCGTCTAAAAGTGAGTCGCTTTTCAAATTCTCAAAGTAGCTACATATATTAGCGATTTATGCATGTACTTCTTGGACTAGTCGACGTATACAAAATGTAACGAACTGTGGTCTTGTTTCTGAAGGAGATGCAAGTAGGGAAAGAGTCAGTTTAATTTGGTTTGAGTGGTTTCTGACGTTCAGGGGATTTGACCAAGATGATGTAGGTAAATGCCTTGGGCTTTTCGTGGCTTCTCATTGGGAGAACATGAACGGCGGAGAGTGCCAGGCAATCTTGGACGTTCGGTACGAACGTCTTTGACTACACGATCGACTGGGCAAATGTGTTTTCACCAATTTCCCGAATTACGGTTTTGAGAGGCTGGTTAGTGGTTTCCGGGAGTTTTAAAAGGTAGGATCCACGGAGCACGGTCAGAATTTTTGGAAGCTGAAATATGATGTAATCTTTGCCGGCCCGTATAACCGCCGTATAAGTAATGTATTAGGCGTAATATTGTTTGGAGTAGTTATTTTTTCACCAAATGCGAGAAAAAGGTTATGAAGAAGAAGAAAAGGATTTTATTTTTATAAAAATGGCGGTGTTGCCGCGAATAAAAACATAGAAACATATCGGAACACAAACAAACGTTTATGCCGTGAAATATTAGGTAATCACTTCACGTTTGCATGCATGTGATTTCAGTTCATTTATATACTACAAGAGTTTCAGTAAAGTAATATTTTTTTAAATATACGTTAGTAAAAGCTACATAAGTTTCACCGTCGTATTTACAAGCTTATTCAAAATTCAAACAAACAATCTAATCATTCATCTTCATAGATTATGACATCGTCAAATTTTAAGAAACGAAGAAAATGCTTAATTTTTCAAAGCATCATAGGGAGAGATGAATCAGCATATCACCCCACTGAAGACCACTGCTGGACATAGGCCTCCCCAAACACGCCACAACAATCGGTCTTGTGCTTTTCTCCGTCAGAAAGACTACATAACACTTTTTTATCATCGTTACATTATGAAATGTCTTCCTCGGCAATACACAGATCGTTTTATTAATTCATATCCGCTGAAATTGGCTCCTCGTTAAATTGACCCGGATTTAGGTATTCGGTTTTATGTCGCAATTCTCCATTCAAGTTGAGTTAACAACGTTGAGATTAGACCATTCCATTAATTCCGAATTAGGAGGGGCACCATGTTGTAGGAAATGCCCCGAAAAAGTTCGAAGAGAAATCTTGGCTTCAGTAAATTTTGATAAAATTTTATAGAGTGAGCTCATTAAAATTGTAATTTTTTCTGGTTTTTTGGTATCTAAGATATAGATTTTTTATTTATAAAGAGAACACAAGCCACATTACGTATTGTATAAATTAGCTGGTATCATAAATTAAATGGATGAAATTTTAAGCATACGTTTTGTAGAGTCCACCATAACCATGTACAGCAAGTGAAGCTTAAAATATTGTAAAAAAGACAAAGTATTTTTAATATGTGACAAGACAAACACCACCCAAAGCCATTCTCTGGAGACGTGCGCGTCTATTTGCTTTGGCTCTTTTCAAGGCATTTCACACATTTTCTTGACTCCATAAAAATTATCTTTATTCATCCCTGTTTTGATGCTAACTCTTCCCCTTCTGGAGACTTCGCATCGGGTCCTCGTCACGTCTTCAGTATTAATAGAATGTAGATAAAAGGTAGTATTCCAACAAAAGAAGTTAAATATTCCTTTTTTTGACAATGACCTTTTAATCGTGCCTTCTTCACCAAGTGACCCATTGTAAGCCTGCACGCGCCGCGGCGGTCGAATGCGGGGAGTGAATAAACCATTTTTAAAACGTCAATTCTTTGTATAATCTGCCCCGCAGGATATTGATGGTTTCGGATCCGTCCTGTCGGCCGTGATAGCTTGAAATATTGCGTAAGCCGATAATAGATAACGCTGAAAACCTGCTGCTATTTTTTTCCCAACGCTTAACTGTTATTTTCTACTGTGTTTCCTATTCACTTGGACTGATTTTTGGAACGAAAATCACTTCATTATTTGAGGGTTTGTTATCATGATTAGAAAGAGAGGAAGTAATGCTCATGCTGGACCGTGTTAATGGATGTTGCGAAATCGTTGTGACGGTAATCGTTGGAAGGGTTTCCCCGTCCTAGTTAAATGGTAAAAAAAGAGGTAAATTTATACAAGTACAGCAAAATAGGCATCTGTGAATGACTTCATTCGAAGTAAATGCTCTAAATTTCAAGAATTATGTGCTTAAAATTAAGTCAATATTTGACATGACCATTGGAGGCTTCTGGGATGTAGGTAAAAGTTTCAGGGGCACTAAATTTGTACCAATAGTAGTATTTAACTTCAGGAAAGTACTTAAATTGGAATAACTTCGTCGTTTATTGGACTGAAGAATATTTCTATAGTGGTTCCATGATAAGGAGATCATGGTTTGATGGTGGGAGACGCGATACATCGACGTGATCATTAGAAAATCGTATGTGCGGGCAACTAGTACTGGTTTAATACTGTTCTTTTCTCTTTAAAATTATTATTGTTATCCCCATGATAGCCGGCTCGTGTGCCCAAAAGTCTTACCGTCGTATTCATAAAAAGTTAAGACATCTAAGTAGTTGACGTATATCAACTCAGATCATCATCATCATCATCAGCCCATATTTGTCCACTGCTGGACAAAGGCTTCTCCAATTGCACGCCATCTGTTTTCGGCTTCTTAACTTCTTCAGATCAGTTTGCCCGTATTTAGCGTAGATTTGACCAGTTTTTGAGACCTTTGCTAGCTGTGCATTAACGCTGTTCTAACTTAATAAATACCACGGTTAATCTTTTGGACATAAAATGTAATTTTGTCGGCTCAATATACACACATCAAAAATGTCTAGGGATATGAAAATTTTTAGCTCTAAAATAAAATCTAATTTATTTAAATCAAATCTAATCTTCTGGATTGGTCTCCTACCTTATTCCCCATGCCTGTATCAATGACTTATCACCACATTTTGAATAAATTATGAATGAATTCAGTTTTTGTTAAATATATTCTTGATTGCAATCTTCTAAAATGTACTTGATGCCTATTGTGTGTAAATTGCAACAATGACAATAAACTGCTTTCTCGTGACTGAAGTATTAATGTTGTACTAAAACGTTCGCTAACGGCATGGACAAGTTCAATTTGGAATTTACAGCAGCTGTAACTATAAAGAGGCACAACCAATGAGGTTCTCAGCAGTTTTCTGGTCGTATAAAGCATTACTTGGAGTTGTAAACGGGAAGTCTTCATTGTCGAGATACTGCAATCAAATTTACGTGATTTTTTGTTTTACCAACAATTTGTCGATTCTTTGATAACCTCTTATTTAGTAAATGAAAGAAATAATAATTTAACAATAAGTAGGTGAACCTTTTATTTTTTTTAAATATTGTCACGTTGCGTTAAATTCGGTTAACCGTGGGCATTTGATTTAGCCTATCCCGCTTTGGGATTTAAAGGTATGAAGTGTATGTCTATACCATGTAATAATTTTAAAGAAGATAGAACCTATCTCTTGTTACTTTTTTTTAAAGTTTATTCCAATTTTTTGGGTTTACCATCCATTAGATATTATCATTTAGCCGTAACAGTTGCATTAGAACATTAAGTTCGATTTGTGTCGATACGTTTCCGACAGCGATCACCAATCACAGTTTGCGGTGTCTATGCCTTACGTCACTAAAACGAACGAGTTGATCGTTTCAGTATTATTCAACCCTAACAGCAAAATTTTAGGGCTCTCAGTGACAGATCGGTCGTGTTACGTCGAAATATAACAAGTAACATATTTATGACCGCACGGGTGTTCGTAATTATTAATCGTTGGCAGAATTTTTGATGAGCTGCCACAGAAGCAACGCCGAGGACTTGTGAAAATATTATTTACCGCCACTCCGGTATTATCTGACCGGGATTGTAAGCGGGAATAGATTGCTACTTTATAAAGGATGGTTTTTTAAATTTATCAAGCCTCAGGGTGCCATTCGTCGTGCCAACGAAAATGTTCTGCCGGTTATCTCCCGCTGAAGATGTTGGAACGTGAGGTGAATAATAATAATAATGGTCTGTGGGTCGGTCTGTTTGCTGCAGGTCAGAAACCTTACGATTTATTCAAAACTGTGTTTCCGCGCGGTTTACTTTACGTAGTAACCAAGATTGAAAAGGGCATGCTTCGGTTGTTTGGGCATATGGAGAGAATGGACGAAAGTTGATTGACGATAGAGATTTATATGGGCAATGTAATGGGCCAGGTGAGTAGAGGTCGCCCCAGAAGGACATACATCGACCAGATTGGTGATGTCCTGGCGGGAGGTAGCGTGAAAAGTACTCAAAACCGGAGCTCATGTATGAAAAGATGTATGAATGTAGATGAAGCGAAAGGGCTATGTCAGTACAGTGACTAATGTAGATATGTAGTCTCTGCCTACCCCTCTGGGAGACAGGCGTGAAGTGTATGTATGTATGTTAGTTTATGCACATTTATTGGCGCAAATAGATTTTTTTTGGATACAGACCTAGCTGTTCGGGAAAACTTTGTTGAGAATAACTCAAAAAATAAATGATTCGTCTTCAATGTCTAATGGGTTTTATATGAGTTTCAGCCTTAGGACGGCAGACCAGATTATTACCTGACTACTGTACTTAAAGATACCTATATATCCATATTAAACTCAAGTCCTGACTGATTGATTAATCACTGACTTATCAACGCCCAGCCCAATCCCTTGACCCAAGAATGCTGAAATTTTGCGCTTTTCTTTTTATGACGTTTACGTGAGATAAGAAAGGATTTTTCAAAATTCATCCCTTAAGGGAGTAAAAAGGGCACACATTAATATTCGAGTTTTGGTTCTAAAATTGTATGGTAGTACTTGTTAATAGAAATTAATAATACTGGAACTACGTGAATGAAATTGCGGGGCGTCCACTAGTTCTTGATATCGTGAAACATGCGAAAGGCCTATGTTTAGCAGTGGACAAGTATGGGTTGATGATGATGATTATGTAGGATCAGGTACGATAGTGGTAAAACGCTGGTCCATTGCGTTTTTTTAAAAAATAGGACAACCAGGAGAACGGCAAAACGTCATCCATACCAGGTGGATTTGCCATTTACGCGAACCAAACGGTTTGCGTCCACTTTCATAATGCGTACCGCCAGGATGTGGAACGACTTGCCGGAGTCTGTGTTTCCTGCGCAGTATAGTTTGAAGGTCTTCAAGTCGCCGGTGAATAGGTACCTACTGAACAAGTGTGCTCCATCGTAGACCACATCGCTGCTTAACATCAGGTAGGATAGTAGTCAAACGCTGGTACAATGCGTTTTTTAAAAAAAATGTTTACGAAATGCGACGGAGTTTATTTCGTTCAAACTTTTGAAAGTTAATATTGCCGCTACGTTATACCTACTTTTTTATCTATAAATGAAAATCGGCTGATACATTATTTGGGGTCCGCAGCCGCTGTCCGCCGTGGTGACTTTTAATATCGGCCCTTGGCTTGACAACGGTTTTATGGAATGGGGTTAACGTTTGACAGGTCGCCTTAACGGGGTTTATGAGGCCACGGGGTGTTGAGTCTTTTTGTCCGTTCCTGATGCCCTGGTAACTGAAACCGGGTGTTATCGGGACATAACTTGATGTGAATCGATTTCGAGGGTTTTTGGTTTTATTATTGCTACAGTTTTATATTGCAACTAGCTGCTGACCCGGCAAACGCTGTTTTGGTAATTATAATATTATAAATTCCGGGAGAAAAATTTGCCTAAATGTTGTTACAGTGTATAAGACATCTGCGTGCCAAATATCAACCAAATCTATCCAGCCGTTCTGACGTGATTCGCGGACAAACAGACAGACAGACAGTCATTTTTTCCAAAAATACGAAATTCGGCTTCTGTAACGGCAACTTGATATCATCCACTGGTTTTCTCGTAAAAAGAAACAATGTACAGTTTTGGACCCCGAACAGTTTTATTATAGGGATTTTAAGGAAATTTAGGACCTACCTGGAGTCTAAGTGTACCATACTCTGGTAGTTGCATCGTTCTGGTATCGTAGTCAAACGATGTCCATTATTTTTTTTTTTGTTACTTGTACACCGGGGTAAACCGCACAATGTGCATATTTGGTAATTTTGTCAATATTGCGATCTACTTACTAAGTATAAATAGCCTAAGATTTACTTTATTACTCAGTATAAATAGCCTACGATTTTGATATTAAATATTACACAAATTTTGTGTGGCAGTTTAAGGTTGACACTAATACATTATACATCTCACATCTGCGTTTAAATCTCTGCTCCACAACCTAAACATACAACGGCACTTGGGACTATACAGTGTCCGTAGTAAAACACCGATGCACATCGTTCACCGCTACGATGTCAGAGCGACGCAACTTCATGTGTGTAGCAGACTTGATCCCCTGGTCTACAAGCTTTCGAATGACTTGAAATCTAAATACAAAATGTTCTCATTAAGAGACGTGAGAGAGTTCTCAGAAAATTCTGAAGAATTTAGTAAAAATCATACATACATACATACACTTCACGCCTATCTGCCAGAGGGGTAGGCAGTGACTACAGATCTCCATTTGTCACGGTCCTGACATACCCCTATCGCTTTTTTTTAATCACTATGAACAAGCGTTTGACCACCATTCTGCCTGATGTTAAGCAGCGATGTGGTCTACGATGGAGCACACTTGTTCAGTAGGTACCTATTCACCTGCGACTTGAAGACCTTCAGACTGTACTCGCAGGAAACACAGACTCCGGCAAGTCGTTCCACATCCTGCTTCATCTACATTCATACATCTTTTCATACATGACCTCCGGTTTCGAGTACTTTTCACGCCACCTTAGGCCAGGTCATCTTATACATGATTCTTTCAAATACAAGTTACCTTTCCGTGACTATCTATACTTTTATATACATTTTTTTTCCAATATCTGCTGCAGCTCGCATTCACTATTCCAAGTGTATCCAACATTCATAGCACCCCGGAGAGAATATCCATCACCGAAACACTGTTAAATAAAAGGCGGCAAAGTTTCGCGAAAGGAAAGTATTCGAGACCTCCAATACCAGGGTAGCAGGGCACTATCAGCATCTTTACACAAGTTTCATATTGAATCTGCGAGAGCTCGCGGTCTGGCAGGCCGATATGAAATTTACACCCGGCCCGATGAACACCAATGGCAGATCGGGATCCAATTTAAACTTCGTACAGCTTGAAGCTTTCAACTGCTACGTGGACTTTTCACTCGGATTTGATTTTTAGTACTAGAATTTTCGATTGGTCATAGCTAATGATTAAGTTGCGGTTGATTATTTTATTATTACTACGGGTATCGCTAAATTTTTATTGAAATGGAATTTGGAAGTTGATAAGAAATCAAACGTGGTCCTTTAAGAAAGAAATCAGGGTTTGATAATGAAAAAAAAGATACATCGGAGGGAATCTTAAAAAATGTATGGGCAACGGCTGCTGTTCGTTAAAGTCGTTATTTTATTTATTTATTCATTTGGTTCATGTAACATAAACACTATTAAAATAATGTATCACATTACATGGACCCTGTCAAGGCATTGCATTTTAGTTAACAGAAAAATCATCTAAATATCATCTAATTAAAATTAATCTAAAAATATCATCTAATTATTAGAAGATTTTTTATCTTTAATATATCGCCCATTTACTGCAACAACGCGATATCTCAAAATGTGACACTGTTGAAATAACAATCTTATTACTATTACTAAGTATTATTTTTACAATAACAAAATATTGTGAAAAATCGCGCTGTTGCAGTAAATGAGAGAATACAATATTTCATCGATAATGCGATGCCTATCATTACGAAACACAGCGTCGATTTTGTCAACGCTAATTTCGGAAAAAAAATCCATTGTGAGGAACCGGCTTGACGTATATTGTACCTATGTAGGTTAATAACAAGGAACATAATTGACTTACACCGGATATCGTATATATTGAACCTACAATACTATTATAAGTTTAAGACGGGTATTATAGCTCGAAAATTAACCAAAGATAAGCATTCCTCTTACCTTCGTTGTTTAATACCTGTTTTAATCTTTTAATATCATGTCAGTGCGTGTTTCCTTAAAAAATGATTCTACAATACTACTTCATGAACGAACGTCTTTGTTATAAGCACCGACTTTATATCTCCATAGGCAACTTTGTCCAATGTCTAGAAATAAGATAAAACATAACTTTGCAGACTAATCAGTGGGTCTCGGCTCTCGTCCCAGTATTGCTTTGTACTTGTAATAGGTTTTGAACATTTTATATTCGTTTTAGCTAAGTTAGTTTTGCATCGCGGATATAAAATGGGTTATTGAAATAAGGATCAATTTCTAAATTCCAAAGGTCAAGTACATTTTAGAAGATTGCAATCAACAATATATTTTACAAAAACTAAATTCATTCATAATTTATTCAAAATGTGGTGATAAATCATTGATACAGGCATGAAGAATTAGGTAGGAGACAAATCCATAAGATTAGATTTGATTTAAATAAATTAGATTGTTTTTAGAGCTAAAAATGTTCTTGATCCCTAGACACTTTTTGATGTGTGTAGTTTGGTTTGATGCATAAAATAAAAATTGTTTATTTCTCCTCCCAGGTGGTTGAAGACTGGAAATTCATGTCAATGGTGTTGGATCGGTTCTTCCTCTGGCTGTTCACCATCGCCTGCTTCGCTGGTACCTTCGGCATCATATTCCAGTCTCCGTCGCTGTACGACACCAGGACGCCCGTAGACCAGCAGATATCTTCCATTCAGTCGAGGAAGGCGAACTTTTTGTACCCGAAAGACATTGATGTTATTGGGATCAGTTAAATCGGGCATCTTGGCATCTCTTCGCTGCTTAACATCAGGCAGGATGAAAGAAATTATTGTTTTTTGGCCGATCTGTTGAAAACTTAACCCTTAATCAGACATGGTTAGGTCTTTTCCTGATGGATTTTGGACTCTATTGACGTTTGCTATCAAAAATCCATCACATAAACCAGGGTGATGTTTATCGTAAAATCTATCTTTTAAGTACAATATGAAATTATTGTTTAATGTTCAAATAGGTATGTATGTGTCCTGTAGTGCTACACACCTTATGTGATTATTCTCGGATAACTTCTCTGAAATCTTTAGATAATTCCAGTGATGGCATTCAATAAGGTTCAAAGTGTGTGTTGGTCAAGTGGCAATATACTAGCCTTTGTTTGATTAGGGTTAATAAGGTAATTATGAGTTTTGTTTGAGTTCGATACGTACAAGAATGTATCGCCCTGAATTTGAAACTCATAACATGAAAGGTAATATTTTACATGACACAATATAACCAATCATCCAGAGGTTTTAGGTCATGTAAGAAAAGATGTATGAATGTAGAAGAAGCGAAAGGGGTATGTCAGGACCGTGACAAATGGAGATCTGTAGTCTCTGCCTACGTACCGTGAAGTGTATGTATGTATGTAGGTTTTAGTGACACATAAGGTGTAGTCCAAAAAAGAAGAAAAAAAAGTGGTTGTCTGTAAAGTTTACTGACGGTAGTTTGACGTGACAACGGGCTTGTTACTATAGTTTACGTCGATTGGTCAGTTTCAGAAACCGAACTGAGCCGATTATGCCTCTATCTCGTTCGTGCCGCGCTATCGCTTGCGGAACGGGACAGTGACGTCATCTTTTTCGTGAATTCAGTCCGTAGTATCGAGTTATTAACTTTCACGTCAATAAAATAAAGATCGCCTTTTTGGCTGACCAAACCGTGTAAGAATCGAGCTACATACCTCTCAGACGTAGACGAATTGGTCTCCTATTCAGAGCATATGTCATGTAACAAAATCTAAAACCGTTTGTAAACATTTCGTTTGGAAATAAATTTATGTCTATGTCTATTTCTGTGTATTTAGAAGTTCTTTGAGGTGTAAATTACACTGAAAAGGTGTTAGGCGAAGGCGCTGCGCAGGCATTTCAATACAAAATGTGGGTAAGGAGAATTTTGTGAAGATCATATGTCATGCAGTGGTGTGCACTGGCTTTTACGGTAAGGTAGGCGGCAGTAATCCCCAAGGATTGACGCCTATGTATAGGTAACTTGTCTTTACGAAATATAGGTATGACCTACCTATCTACTTACCCACAAAACACAGGACCTTCGTTAGCCTTTGTCGTGAGAACAACAAAAATAAGGATCTAGCATTGACTCTATTATTAGGTCGGATAACCAAAAAACTAAGGTAGGCAGTGTCTTTTTGTCTGTATGGTGTGCACGCCACTGATGTCATGTAGGTACTCAACGAATCGGTAAAGGAAAACATAATCTAAAACCAGCGTAACCGTTTGTAAACATTGTGATGTTTCTCATTTATTTTTAAATAAACTAGGTATCTGCTTCTAACTTAAAAAAAAATCATAGTAATACGATCGGAACTGGTGTTTTAAGTACATACATACATACTCAGACGTACCTATATACGTCTGAGTCATACATACGTAGTCCTCCTTTCGAAAATACGAGTATGTTTTTGATCGCAACTGGTTGCGAATCACCAGTTACCTTAGCGGGCAAAATGAGTTCACCATCCGGTGGAACATTATACGTATCACTAACGACATTAATATTACCTTAAATGATCTTGTTCGATGCCATTCCGATAAAAGTCAGGCTGATTTCATTCGAACTTTATCTCTGTATTTTAATTTGTTGGAGCTAAAATGTACTTTATACCATCACAGAATAAGTTACAAATTACTTCAGTCTCAGTTTTCAAGCAGAATCCACCATTTTGGTAACAAATCCTCAATTTTATTAGGTTACATTAGAATAGGAGATAATTTAGGTATTATCTTTTGGAAAATACGTGTTAGCGATCATCAGAATCTTCTGAGCTGTGTTTAATTTATAGATGCTTAGGACGTTTTATTTTTCCTTTCTTTTGTTTCAACTCTGCCTTTCTCTTGTTAACGAAATCAATAATTTGCTAAGCTAAATTATATATACATTTTTATATTAGAGATGCATGTACGCATGAAGAACGGACGTACGTAAGCAATATAAAAAAGAAATCAGACGTCGGCTTCTTAGACCAAATTGACCTAGACTTTCAAGGAGCCCTGGCACCTTTAGTTTATCCTTTATCAACGGAAATGTAATGGAAAATATATTTCGAATGTTTTATTAAACTCAATCAACAAGCTTTAGACCACCATCCTGTCTGATGTTAAGCAGCGATGTGGTCTACGATGGAGCACACTTGTTCATTAGGTACCTGTTTACTTATCCAGACTGTCACTCTGTGGCGTGCACTGGCTTTTACGACAAGGTAGGCAGTGACCCCCAAGAATTGACATCGATGAATAGGTAACTTGTCTTTACGAAATATAGGTAACCTATCTACTCACTCACAAAACACAGGACCTTCGTTAGCCTATGTCGTGAGTACGGTCGGCCAAGAAAATGGTCTATCAGTTTCGAGTGTCACTAAAACATCAATAAGGTAGAGTTGGTATATTGTGACAAGTGAACAATGAACCTTAATGTTTAATGACATTCATATGAGTTTCAACCTTAGGGTGGTAGAGCAGATTCTTGGCCGACTGTACAACAAAAAAAGATCTAGCAATAACTCTATTATTAGGTCCGGAAGCTAAAATACCAAGATAGGCAGTGTCTTTTTGCCTATATGGTGTGCACGCCACTGCTGTCACTTTTATTGGTGTTGATCCAACAAGGTCATGCTTCGCAGTAAGGGATAGAAAACATTATTTCTTACCCTTTCACTCTTCCATATTTTGTTTAGTTTTGTTACATCGTTAGTTTTGAATTGCAAGTCTAGTTTTGCTTAATTGGTGAGATCGGCATCCATCGGCCAATCACAACGACGATCAACTCTGATTTGATTAAATTGTCAAATTAATTACGCTAAAGAAATTGTAGATTCTTGTTTTAACTTTATATCACTCGTTTTGTTTGCGTTGTATAAAATCGTCTATAAATGTGAAATAAATATAAATACGATTTTGTGTTGAAATATAATATAAAATTAATTACTCTAGCTATAATTATTTGTATTATTTTAAGTATTAAGTGTGTTACCCTGGTTTGGGATTAAAAGGCGTAAAGTATTTATTTAAGTATACAATAATTATAATCGAATAGTTAAAAATATTAGTATTGGCTGTGACAGTAAGCATAGAAAATGTAATATTAGATAATATTTAAACTTTTACTACACCTTATGATAAATTATTCGCCATAATGAGTTGACAAATTAATACAAAACACAAAAGTTTCTACACATATTATTATTATGTAATACTAAAGTAAAACTACTTGTCTCTGTCAACCCTTTACGATTATGCAGATATAAAGTCGCTTTTGAAAATCAATTAATGAAAATGTTTTGAAATGATTTCTGACTACAGTTTTTGAAGCTAATTATGTATGTTCCCTACTCTGAAATATACCTAATTATCATAGTAAACATATTAAAAGCGCTGTGTACACTCCATTTAAGAATGTGTAGGTACTTAATTTGTATTGTTTATTTTAAGGTGATTAGAAAATAAGTTGTATGTGGTAAAGGAGCACAATAAAATTTTCTTCCATTCCATTATTTTATTTTTTTCTATTCAATCTCACATAATGTTCTCGCCGAAAAATGATTTCAAGCACATTTTACACATTTGTTTTTAAGTCTGAAAGGTGTGAGCCTACATACATTATTTTCTGTCAGCCAGAAGCTGAATGCGAGAAGTCGAAAACAAAATAGAGGGGCGTACAACGAGGTGCTCTTTAAAAAAATCTTACAAAAGATCTCTTTCGTCTCAAACAATAAAAAATCCTTAGATTTTTTCAAAACTCCTCTTTGGAAAGGCGTATGTTTAGCAGTGGATGAAAATGGGCTGAAGATCACGCTACAGTTAGAAATATGAGAGACAAAGTAGGGATTTTCCTTCCCCTTTTCTTAATTTTGAGAGTTAATTATTATTAATTTTTTGATATATTACATACTAAAAAAATATCGGATTACAATAATCACAATATCCGATAGAAAATAACAGAACATATAGTAGAGTTCACGCCAAATGCGACAAAAACCAGTGTTACACCCTATGTAGAATAAATCTTCATGCCCCAGAAAGAAGAGAGTTGGCAACAAAATAGGGATGGATAACGATAATTTGTATGGAGTCAAGAAACCGTACGCATTGAAATGAGGCAGGTGCAAGTAGACGCGCACGTCTCCAGAGAATGGCCCGTACGCCGACAGCCTGTCTCTAAGGCTTGGGTGGTGGTGGGCTTGTGGTGGTAACCAGGCTTGGTTTTATATACTTCAAATGTAACATTGGCAGTAAGAATATTGTAAAAAGCGACCTTTTCGCTCAATGCGATTTCTTAAGATAACAAAACATGTTCTCTTTAGTTCTTGTTCAACTGTAGCATTGTTTCTTTCAAGTAGTAAACGTCAGAATCAGATAAAATTAGAGTTTAGACGATGGCTAAAAAACGATGTTTCGTTGGACAAATGTTTATTTCCTAAAAACGTAAATTCGCTCTACATTGAAACAGACGCAAGGAAATTGAAGAAAATACCTACGTTAAATAAAAACATGGACGCGGAAATATCGTGTAATTGATAATTACGTTGACGAAATAGGCATTGGATCAGGCTATGTCTTTCATTTTTCTAACTTCCGGTACTATAATATAATATACCTTCTCGGGTGCAATAATTCCGGGTCATATATGAAACTTAAATAAATTATACAAAGTTAAAAGTTAAATAAAAAACGTTATCTAAACTCGAGAATGTCACTCAGTCCATGATACCAACCATAACCCTATGTCAACAAACGAAAAAAAAATTCAATATTGTTTACCGGGTATATACCTAGGCGCGAATATAAATATAATTGTATTACCCGGTGAACAATATTGAGTTATAATGTCTGTGCGCGTTTCATTAAAAAATGAAAAAAAAATCTTATCATAGCTTGGCATGCGCGGTCTATATGCATAGAAAACTATAAACTTACTAACATAATATCAACTGATTGCTACGTTACATGAAGAGGTATGTTATTTTTCTTTATTGACATAGGTTTCCTTGGGAAAGTTGTTTCGTATCATGTGCTGAGTGATTTACTCGAATTTTGCTATTTTTTTTTTGGACCCTGAATAACCCTGAAAGTACTATATTGTACACAATACAAAACATTTACTTTCTTTTTCGCTATGAAGGTAGGCGAAGGTAGCGTGAAAAGTACTCGAAACCGGAGGTTATGTATGAAAAGATGTATGAATGTAGACGAAGCGAAAGTGGTATGTCAGGACCGTGACAAATTGAGATCTGTAGTCTCTGCCTGCCCCTCTGGGAGACAGGCGTGAAGTGTATGTATGTATGTAACATTATTTGTGGTCCGGAATTTTTGCTCACAGGTGTACAAATTAACTTACGTTACAGTTTAAAACCGAATGAAAACTACCCACGAACAAAATCCCTGTACCATTTACAAAGCGGTTTTAAACACCTACACTGTATGCGCCAAGCTTTAAGCGGACTATATCTTGTTGAAATTGCACACACAAATTTCGGGAATCCCTTCAGCTGAATCCCGGCCGCGAGACGTGGCGGCTTTACGGGGGTACACTTGAGTAGGGTGTTACGGGTTTCGTCGGTGTGATATACCGCCCCAGAGGAGGTTGGGCTGCTAACTAAGTAAGCCGCATACACTGGGCTTTTAAAATAGACAACCTTTGGATGTCTTAAGTTTTTTTTTCCGTTCCAAAAGTGACATTTTATTGAAGTGAAACTTCTTTATCGGCGTTGGAAAAAAAATTACCGTCACATTTTTCGGTTACGCGTCACATTTTTTCCGTTACGCGCCATCTTTTTTTTAATTTAAGATATTTAAGGTTAACCTCAGTTTCTGATTGTAACTAACGGTCAATGTATAAAAGTTAAAGTGAAATAATTGTATTATTTGTATTCATGTCTATGATAATAAAATCCTTTTGTGCTAAATTTTATCTAATTTAACTTTATTTAACCAATTTCTGGAAAGTTGCATGTAGATAGATCACTTTCACTTCTTACGTGTGTACACTAGTACACGCACACACTTTTTTTATAACTGTTTTATACAACATTTTGTAGGTGGCCAGTATCGTATTATAAAAAGTGTTTACACTAAATAAAAATAATATAATACACTCCTTTTCTAATAAAATAAATCTTCTATTATAGTGACGAATTGATGTCCGTTCGTCTCGCTAAAACTCGAGAACGGGTGGACCGATTTGGCTAATGTTGGGCTTGAATTACACGTGGAAGTCCTGGAGAGGTCTAAAATGTTTCTTCCAATACACAGGATAAAACGGCGACATATGAATTCATATGGCAAAACAAAAATGTTTGCCGAGACAACTAATAATACAATAAATAGAGAAAAAGAAAGTCGTAATGTTTTTTATTCGTCATTTATTCGTGAAAACAGCGTAATCATCATCAGCCACATAACGTCCACTGCTGGACGAGGGCCTCCCCCAATGAGATCCGTCATTTCGGGGGAAATGCCAGTAATCGCCACGCTTGGCAGGCGGGTTGGCGATCGCAGTGGTGTTGTGGTTTAACTCACAGAGAGCGCTGCTGCCCGGTCTCTGGAGAGCTCC
>SJJU01012861.1:0-15841 GCA_012932125.1 Conopomorpha cramerella
GGTGACAGGGTGATTATTTCTTTTCTCCACGTAATTTGCAAGAATGTTACATTTGATTATTTTGTAAATAAAATAAAAAACGAAATTTAAAATGTTTGTTTTGATGTTTCGTATGAAATTCGTCCGAAAATCGCCAACCGAATTGACATTTCCGCAACACAACTACTCGTACGAATGTCAGTCGGAAAGACGTAGGACACTTGTATTGATTACGAAGATTTGAAATTGACAGCGTGCGTTCGTGCGGACATCGTATCGGACCGCATCGTATCAGTTTGTTCACTGAGGACGTAGGGTTAAATACCTATGGTTTTTAACCAAACATATTTTGGACCACATCAATCAGTTAGTCATTATTCTCAACGGTTTGTTTGGATCCATAGACTAAGTTAAAAAAAAGTCAGAAGGTCCTGTTTTTCTGTCCAAACTCTAGGATAATGATGTTAGTATTATACAAATATTATAAGCCGAACAATTTATTTAAATACACAAATCAAAAGTGTCTAGGGATCAAGAACATTTTTAGCTCTAAAAAAATCTAATTTATTTAAATCAAATCTAATCTTCGGGATTGGTCTCCTACCTAATTCCCCATGCCTGTATCAATAACTTATCACAACATTTTGAATAAATTATGAATGAATTCAATTTTTGTAAAATACATTCTTGATTGCAATCTTCTAAAATGTACCTACTTGATCCCTAGACATTTTTGATGTGTGTATCTAGTTATTATTTTCGGAAACTATTACATTTTCTCAGAAACTATTGATCGAGACCGTCACGACGAACGCCTTAGGTTTTTATATGCAAATCTCAGCTTAATTATTATATGTAGAATATTATATTATCTCATACTAATATTATAAGTGGGAAAGTGAGTTTTTTTGTTTGTTTGTTCCGCTTTCACGCCGTAACTACTGAACCGATTGCTTTAAAATATTGCAGACGTATAGTTAGAAGTCCGGTTTAAATAATAAGGTACTTTTTATCCCGAAAAAAAATGATATTCCCGAGGGAAAACAAAAATATTCCTTTATACCGCAATATACCCGAAATCCACGCAGACGAAGCCGCGGGCGGAAAGCTAGCTAGTAATATGAGGAGTTATACACTCTCTGTCTATAACTATGACGAAGGTAGTTATGTAAAATATTCACATTAATGTAAACAAACAAAAATTCACGCTAGCAAATAAAATACTGTGTCAAACGCTCGCATTGTTTTGAAATCATTTGAAATGTATGACGGCGCCAACTCACCAACGCCGCCCATAAAACTGTAGGTAGCGAATAATTCTTACAGCGCGCGTGATGCAATAGCGTTTGAATGAGGATATGCCAATCACTGCCAACTAGCGGATGATACAACGCCTATACTTTAACTGATTGATGACTTGATTACTGTACCAAACTAGAAAGAGAAAGAGTTTTTTTACGTAGCCTGACTTGTTTCGCACTGCTGGGCAAATGCCTCACCCCAAGTCTTCCACTCGCGGATGTTTATAACAATAATAATAATTTATTCAACATAAAAACACACAATACATAAATAAATACACTTCACGCCTTTTAATCCCAAAGCGAGGTAGGCAGAGGCACTTGCTTAAGCAAATGCCTACGGTTCACCAAGCGTATTTAACCCAAAGTGACAGGGGGTGAGCCGTCGTCGTTATAGGGTTCACACACCTTGTTGTGTGCAGGTTTCATCACGATATTGTCCTTCACCGTACAATCGTTGCGTTGCGTACATAGGCCCTGAAAAGAGTCCCATTGGTATACGCCCAGTAGCCGGACTCGAACCCGCGACCTCCCGGTTACAATCAAGTATCCGACCAACTGGACCACAGACGCTCACAATACAAAGAATACAAAAAAGATATGAACAATAAACATTGAGCCCTGACACTCCTAGCTAGGTCATGTAAAGAACACAGGGTTAAGGAGGTCAGTTCAGTATACATACAGTATAGGTTTAACTATTACGTGAGTGCATGTTTGTGTATGAGTGTGTCTGTAAATGTGTGTGTGTATGCGTAGTAAAACTATACTATAATATAAGTAGTTAAAGAAACGCTTGGAGAAAGCGACGTTAACATATTATATTACTTTAGTAATTTGTATCCCGGTTGTATTGCGTGTTTCCGCTTTCCTGCTCCTGTTTCTACACGGTTCCCAGCCTACGTTATGAAACATATAATCACACTATTTATTATATAGATTATTACTATTATTACTATAGATTATTATACTCGTAGAGTGTATGTGGTCCAGGGATCGGATACTTACATTTGCGATCGCGAGTTAGGGGTGGTCGCGGGTTTTAGACCACCAATGAGACTTTTTTTCAGAGCTTATGTACTCAATACAACGCTCATACGATGAAGGATAACATGGTGATCAAAACCCGCACACCACAAGGTGTGTGGAACCAATAACGACGACAGGCTCACCCGATTGCCCCCTGTCGCTTGGTGAACTGTGGGCATATGCTTAACCAGTGCCTCTGCTTTGGGATTAAAAGTCGTGAAGCGTAAAATATTTATATCATTTTAGTATTCATTGTTTTAGATGTATATAATATCTAGCAACGTGTGCCAAGAGGGTTTAAGCTGGCAGAAGATGAGACCAACGTTATATATAATATCTAGGAGCTCTTCTCTCCCTAAAGAAATACAGAACGCACTACTTCTAAACCTTTTGGAAGAAAGGGACCAACGTCAATACATGTTGCTAGTAGAAGTAAACGTGTCTCGTTGGAAGATTATTATATTTTTATATCAGCAAAAAAAGAGTGACAAAGGACCCCGAGCAATGGTCTTAAAAACGTTGTTGGGCTCGTCAATATGAAGAACTTTTACTATGGCGACAATGCGGGGAAATGAAAACAAAATTTTGAATCCCCATACAAAATGTCATCTCCCGAGGCAAAAAATAAAAAATAGATTTTTTTATGCGTTTTCCGCCTAGCCTAGTTTAGCCCTATAACGCTTCTAAGATTATTGATAGGGGTCGATAACTCGTTTCAAGGCACGCAACTTTCCCCTACTATGTTATAACCTCATCCAAGATAAGCCTGACATAATCGTTCTTTAAAATACAGCTCGTGGCATTTCCCTATCCATCACTAAAACATTCCACGTAATAACAACATTCCATTCAAATAGTGAAAAAGAATAATATGTTTTTCGCATTCTAGTAGTTTTTCAACAAGTACTAGCAATTTTTTTCACCAAAGTCATTGCCAAAGGCACAGATGTGCTTCGTTACGATAGATTATAAATAGTGGCTTGTTTTGTTCAAGTGGTTTGTATAAGAAACATGCTCTAATGTATCTGACCTTGGCTCTAGTCATTGTCGAGGTATTTGGCACACCCAGGATTGCCTCCTGCGTGACATTGGTGTCTCCTGCATGAATTACATTTCAAGAAATATTTGACAGTGCAATTTATCTAAAAATGTTTCGAAGAATTTACACGTTGCACTCGTTGCTTTTCGAGTGCACTTTTAATAAAGCAATATATAATTCTGTCTAGATAATTGCCGACCCTAATATATACATAAATAAATATTTTAGAACAACACACACATTGCCTTCATCCCATGTTATGTAGCTAAAGCACTTGTGTTATGGAAATCAGGCAACGAGAGATATTTACTTATATATTTTTTTTTCATTTAAATATGTACTTATATAAATAAAACTCCCAGACACATCCAATAAGTGCTTAAAAGTTCATCACCTAAGCACCTGTTAGCGGTGGGAATCGAACCCACGGCCCTACGGAGCAGAGGCAGACATGCTGACCACTACTCCAACGGGCCCGTCTAATAACCCAACCTTTCCCGTCTTGGGGGCCGTAAGAGCCGACTGAGACTCCCCCGAGGCCGGGCAGCAGCGCTCTCTGTGAGTTAAACCATAACACCACTACGATCGCCAACCTGTCTACCAAGCGTGGCGAATATTGGCATATCCCTCCGGCCAAAAAATCAAGGAAATCTTTCGGGGAGCCCTCGTCCAGCACGTAGCTGATGATGATATAATAAATGTGCAAGAAACATTCATCACGAGAACGTCATCCACCCGGAAACAGTAGGAAATCACACTGTTAGTATATTCGGTCTTATAAGTGGTAGGTATATCTGTTTTGATGACACATCCTGCTAACTAACCAAGTTTAACCCTTAACAAAGGCTAGTATATTGCCACTTGACCAACACATACTTTGAACCTTATTGAATGTCTTCACTGGAATTATATAAAGATTCCAGAGGAGTTATCAGACAATAATAACAAAAGGTATGTAACACTACAGGGACACACACATACCTATTTCAACATTAAACAATAATTTCACATTGTGCTTAAAAGTTAGGTTTTATGATAAACATCACCGGGGTTTATGTGATGGAGTCGGTAATTAGAATAACAAACGTCAATAGAGTCCAAAATCCATCGAAAAAAGATCTGACCTTGTCTGATTAAGGGTTAATGAAATTCAAATTGAAACCGTAACGTGGCGAAAGCCGTCGTCGGTCCAGAGAAACAGAGGCTCATTATACTGACTCTGCGAATATGCATTCTAGAATAATTATGTTGGTTTTGGGCGTAAAAAAACAACAGCTGAAGTTGTAAGAAGCTTTTATTGCGTTTCGGTTCGTTTTAAAAGGTGCTTAGATAATTGGGATAAGAAGGGTCGTTATAAACCCGTCCTTCCCCACTGCTCAACTATATTGCCCAAGTAGTTAAGCTATTCAGCAACATTGTTTATTTTGCAAAATATTTTATGGCTCAACCTGTGGCGCAACTGTTTATTGCTCAACTTAGTTGATCACACGATGGGACATTTAGTTTTAAAATTTGATATATGACCCATCGCTGTCAGGCTCTTGACAGTTTACAAATTTAAGTATCCTTTTGGATATTACCGGAAAAAAAGAAACAGAATATTATTTAAGGAAATAAAGTTTTCATAAGTGCCGATTTCATCATAAGATGTATTAAAATAAGATTTAAAAAGTTTTAAAAGTTCGTCTATTTTAGATTATTATTTATTTTTTTATGAAAAACATACACATAGGCACGTTCAGTTGAGTAATTTCAGTTAGTTAAAATCGAGTAAGTCAATCCTTGGGGATTACCTTGTCGTAAAAGCCAGTGCACGCCACTGATACGCTGTTTCACATTTGGTAAATACGAATTTCGGGAATTTCTTAGTGCACCCCTACGGTACCTAAGCTATGACCTTTCCAAATTTCAAGTGCCTACGTTTAGCCGTTTGGGCTGTGCGTTGATATGCCAGTCAGTCAGTCAGCTTTTCCCTTTTATATATTTAGATTGTTACAAAAGTCTTTGACCGATCTACGATTTATTTTATACGTTTAGGCGTAGTAAGTATAACGTTTATTTTCGATGGTAGGTACATACATACGTGTCACATGCTCAAACCGTTTGACGTCGTCCACGTCACAGATCCATTGACGTTACAACACGTAGGCGATGTTGGGGGCGAGGCGACGGACGCTCAGTGGATACACTGGGGTCTTTAATATATTGGTGGGTTACTATCGTTTTACATTCACGTGTGATATACTTACATATTGTTACGTCAGTAATCACTGGTCATGGGGGCGGAGACTGCTACACTCTTGTATAATATGTTTTAATGAAACGCGCACAGACATTATAACGTCGAGTAAAATAACAAAGGTAAGCTCGAGCTTGTCTTTGGTTATATTCGCGCCTATACACCCGGTGAACAATATTGAGTTACTCTTGTATATTGCTCAGGCATATGGATTTTTCGTCACGCACTCTCCAACAGGAACCCTCTTGGTGACGGGCCCGATGGTGTAGTGGTCAGCATGTTCTCAAGCTCTGCTCCGTAGGGTCGTGGGTTCGATTCCCACCGCTGACAGGTGCTTAGGTACTGAGCTTTTAAGTACTTGTTGGACGTGTCGGGGTGTTTTATTTATATAACTGTGTATTTAAAAGAAAAAAAATATGATTTCCATAACACAAGTGCTTTAGCTACTTAACATGGGATGAGGGCAATGTGGGTTATTTTTATTTATTCTTGGTACCGGTAAGATAGACGCTACTCTGTATTGTGCTTCCATCTTGGATTCGTTTTGAAAGCCTTCGGACTCGTTTAAGGTCACTCGGCGCATGGCATGTGCTTTTCCATGGTTAAGTAATTCAAAATGTTTGGACGCCCTGCGAGTGTGCGGCAGCCTCTTTCATTGGATGTAGTGGCTCAGGCTGTTCAGCCGGCCCCGGCAACAGTACGGGAGTGGGGGAGTGGTCACCGTGGGGTTTTAGTGGTTGCGAGTCCGACACACCCCGCGGCTGTCCCCGCTAGCGATGGGGCATCCATAACGGATTTCCTCACGATAAAATAAAGGGTCCTCAGCTGCATAGGGCAGGGAGAACAGCGCCCCAATACTTACAACTTTCTGTCTTAAATAATTATGTAGATTGAGTGTTATAAATATATCTCATTGTAAAAGTTGTTCATAATGACGATACCAACATCGTTTCTAAGACCATTTATTGTACCTATAATTTATTAAAATGCTTGAAAAATTTATATCTTCATAATTATTTTTCTACAAACAAAATTTATGACATGTCTAGAATTCATCCAAAAGAAAATCTCTTTCCCCTTCCCTCCCTTAATACCTGTCTCCTCTTCTTTACTATTATTTAAGTTCACTAATTCTTACATGTGGACGTCATGGGGCTTACACCCAATATTTAAATGTGATTCATTGTGATTTATTGTACTTATGTGTAAGTCTGTTTGTTGTCCCAAATAGTAATAAAATAAATAAAATTTCTCGGGGTATTTTTACACTCTGTATAGACTGTTATAGTATAGAATGAGGAATCTTAGTAGCCCCCTCTAATTAGAGTACACAGCGTACTTGCGTCATTGTTTCACTGAATGGGAAAAACAACGGAGTCGAGCGTCACATGACTCGAGTTTTACGATCAACAACGGATAAAAAATTAGGTAGGTGTACACTGTACAGAGAAAGTTACGATACAATATGTATTCGTGTAAACAGTGCAGAGTTTGATGAAACGTGGACCAGTGATGGTTGAACCGTTGGTAAATTATACAACCGATGGTCCCAATTAAAAATGTCGGTAGTGCAATTTTAGGAATATTGTACTTTTCTACACCGTTAGATTGGCGATAAAATAAATAAATAAATACACTTCACGCCTTTTAATCCCAAAGCGGGGTAGGCAGAGGCACTTGCTAAGCAAGTGCCCACGGTTCACCAAACGTATTTAACCCAACGTGACAGGGGGTGAACCCATTGAGATTGGCGATATTAAGGATTTATTCGCGTTTTATCTACTTTCGCAAATTTGATAATTTTCTTTAAATCGAATGTAGTTTGTAGCATTTCATACACATCTTGTACACACTCAGAGAGTGTCGTTGAATAAATCATTATTGCATATTACCTACCTCATAAAAGTGTATGAAATGCGAAGAACTCTACCGAATGCCTAAAATAGAATATGTACAAATTATATTGCATTTTTAAAAAGTATAATATTATATGCGAAAGTAGATGAAATGCGAATAAATCATATTAAGATCTTTAAACTTTATACGTATATTACATCACGTAAAGATACCAAAGATTTATAAGCTGTTGTAAATTTGAAGTACATGCTTCACAAGTAGTTTAGCTTTGATATTCAAAACTAACATCTATCTTCTCTCCTGAACATGTTCCGTTTTGTAGATCCGACTTTCTTAATAGGAACCTTCGACATCTCAAAATGTGTGTTGCGGTGTCTGTAGAAATCGCTATGAGCGATACGGTCGCCTTTTGATATTTTGTACATTTGTAATGTACAGTGTGCAATAAAGAGTATATTCATTCATTCAATAATTCAATATAAAACAAAAGGTTTGAAGCCCCTTTTGGCAGTAAAACAGTGAAGCCAACATGATTGAATAAAACATTTTTCATAACTTTTTTTTAACAACAACTTTGTTTAGGTTTAGTAAAGTTTGACAGTAATGACAGTTCTCCACCCGATAATCTGTCAGAAAAACGTCAAAGAAAATTCCTGATTACTTTCAGTAACAAAAAATCTGATTATGTTGATTTACAACAACAAAAAATGCTTTTTATACAGAGCGAAAGGACAATGTGGACAAAAAATGGAGAAATGAAAAAAAAATTCAATCCCCTTACAAAATGTCATCAACCCGAGGCAAAAAAATGTCTATTTTGTATGGACATGAAAGACTTTTTTTGCATTGTGGATATACTAAATGATTATAATTCATATTGACGAACCCAACAACGTTTCCAAGACCATAGCTCGGAGTCCTTTTACACTCCGTATAAACTCAGTTAAAAAAAAACAAATGGAAAAACAGCCCCAAGATACGTACCCATTTAGACAATTGTAAAACGTGAAAGTTCCTTAAGCGACAAAACTTACCCTAAATTATAGGAATAAAAACGTCCCGTTTGTTCCCATTTTAAATTAATTGAGTCCAAATGGGAATCAAGCACCAACCATAAGGCTAGAAGTTTACAGGAGAAAAACTTTAATTTTGGAGTTACGAACTAAAACTGTAATAAAAAACTTTGGAATAGAAATTAATACTGAAACTACGCGAAGGATATCGCGGGGCGTCCACTAGTATTGTTCAATATAATATCCAATGATTTTCCTGTACTTGCTCGTACGGTGAAGGACAACATCGTGATGAAACCCACACACCACAAGGTGTGTGTGAACCCTATAACGGCGATGGGCTCACCCCTTGTCACGATGGGTTAAATATGCGCGCGTGAACCGTGGGCATTTGCTTATTAAGCAAGTGCCTCTGCCTACCCCGCTTTGAGATAAAGGCATGAAGTGTGTTATAATAATTGATTTATTGTTACTGGTACTTTGTATATTGTATTTGTCTAACTGATTTGTAACACAGTATGTTTTTGATTTTAGTCCAGCCATAACTTTTATTCCAATTGTAGGTATGTATATTGTTATATTATTGATTAAAATCTGTTATGTATCTATTATATATAAAAATGAATTGATGTTCGTTAGTCTCGCTAAAACACGAGAAGACCGATTTGGCTAATTTTGGTATTGAATTATTCGTTGAAGTCCACGGAAGGTTTGAAAGGTGCAATTCTTCCAATGGCAAAACAAATGTTTGCCGGAACACCTAATATCGAATAATTATTTATTATAATAAATAAATGGTATCCATTAGAAAATCACAAGTCTTAATATTTTGCTGGTTGAAGTCGGTTCTTATTTCACTGTTTTATCACGATAGGTGATTGCAACTTTTATTGGATGTTGTAAATTCAGTTTTACAGCGCTCATTAAAATGTCCGCTGTAATGTTTCATAACACTATCTAGTTGGCTATTCAGGTGTTTTTGTGTTTATCTCACAGAGGTACAGTCAGCCAAGACAATGTCTTATAAAACATTATTATCGTGGAGGTGTTAATTGTGACCAATAGCAAGTTAAACTTTAAAAAATGAACCCCTGAAAAAACGTACTACCTTCGGGATATATAACTTTTCCAATAAAAAAAGTTTTTTCAAAATCAGATTACACTGTGAAAAAAAATACATAAAAATTCTTTATAGACTTTAGAACCCCCTGTCAGTTAAAAATTGAACCTTACCCGTAGTTCAAACTGCAAAACGTCATCCATACCAGGTGGATTTACCATTTACTCGAACCAAACGGTTTGCGTCTACCTTCATAGTGCGAACCGCCAGGATGTGGAATAACTTGCCGGAGTCTGTATTCGCTGCGCAGTAATGAACTAGTGTGCTCCATCGTAGACCACATCGCTGCTTAACGTCAGACAGGATGGTGGTCAAAGGCTTGTTTATAGTGATATAAAAAAAAGTTTAAGGCGGCGGGCATTCAATGGAGCGAGGGTAAGCTGAAGCACATGGAAGAAGAAGTACCTACAATATACTCCATAGATTTAGTAACTATGTACCTATAGTCCTTTAGCTTTTAGAAAATACTTGACAGCCTGTCATGTTGTAGTTATAGAAATACAACTAAATTAAATGATTTAGATACTTCATCCACTCAGAACTCCAGTAGACTTCCGTCACAATAATTACTGTATTTTTTTCTTGTGACTTGGAAGAAATATTGTCACCAGCTTATAGATTGCCAATAAAAAAAGGTAAAGTTAAGGAAGAAGGATGGCAGTACAGTACATAACTTACTAAGGATATGTTGAGCACATTTCACATCTCTGCTTTTGAGATACTCGTTAACTAAAGGCACGGCAACATGCAAACGGAATGTAGGTACAATAATAGTTCTTTCAAAGAAATGAGGTAAAATTAAGAAAAAACTATTTACAACATTTTAGGGCTCCATATTGTCTCAAGTCACTCCGTTTTACAAAACTTTATTCAAATAGAAACAATTTGATAATCGCATTTACTAGCGCCATCTCTTGGATGACTTGTTTATGTCATTCTGAAAGTTTGCAGTGAAGCCGCCCCCGTCGCCGCTACGGGTTTTCCTTAGACTCGTGCGTGATTTCCATGTCTTTTGCATAGATGGCGCTGAACGTAATTTAAATTTTAGCAATATCTTATACCTAAGAACAGCGTACAAATTTTACAACCCCTTAATTCTTTCACAATAACTTTTAAGTTACCAAAGAATGATACAAGTACAAAATAACAGGCGATCATAAGGCCTCGCCTTTATACTAGACTTGCATTCCTAAACTGACGTTTAGAATAAAACGAGACAACGATATGGAAAACATGCAGGAGTGAAAGAGTAAGAAAAAAATATCATCTGTCCCTTACTGCGTATCAGGCTAAATCTGGATACAAACTGTCAAATGAGTAGTAAAAGTGACAGTTTGCGTCCAGACCATTTTCCACACATTTTGATGGAAAAGAGACAGAGCCTTTTTCACGGCTGAAGAGCCCTGACAGTTAATTACATTTTCGCACTAGTGCGTCTTTTTCAATACATCTTATAAAAATGAACTAAACTACAATTTGAAAAAAAAATATTAATCCTACAAAAACTGCGAAATTTTTGCTGAAATGTATGTCAATATACTTCATTGTGTGAAAAAAATCATCAAGTGTCAGGGCTCTTCAGCCATGAAAAATGGTATAAAGGCGCTACGGGGCTTGCAAAGTCTACTTGTCTTTTTTACTTGTGTTATGGAAATCAGACAACGAGATATATTTACTTATATATTTTTTTTTCATTTAAATACATACTTATATAAATAAAACACCCAAACACATCCAACAAGTACTTAAAAGCTCATCACCTAAGCACCTGTCAGCGGTGGGAATCGAACCCATAACCCTACGGAGCAGAGTCAGACATGCTGACCACTACACCAACGGGCCCGTCAATTACAATTACATTAAATTACATTAATTGACAATTTACATTGCGACGTGTTCCTTCATCGTTATGAGTGTTCCGTTGGGTACATAGGCTCTGAAAAAGAGTCCAATTGGCACCCGCCCAGTACATCAGGTCTCAAACCCACAACTTCCAGATTGCAAGGTTATTGCCACTTTTGACCACTGGGCCACAGAGGCTCGCAGCAATGGTAGGTAGGATTAAAGAATGGACAGGTTTAGTGCGGGTCGGCGGCTACCGGGTTAGTGGAATAGGGGGGAGAAGAATCTGCATAATCGCTGGACATTCATCACTTTTTTACTATAGATGTGCACATTTTAAAGGAAAAATCGTACGATAAATCCTATTTGTACTGTGGAAGATGCATGAAAAGATTTTTTTGTGACTTCTGGAACAATCACTAGTATTGTTTAAATTGTTTTATCATTTTTGAAGAAACGCGCACTGACTTTTATTAATAGTTTAAACCGCGTGTTACGGCGCGAAATTGACCAACGACAAGCATTCAGCTTACCTTCAATATTTGCCCGATGATTCGACATAGTTACATGTGTCGTGGTCGCGAGCACGACACATGGTTTAAACTATTAATATAAATTGTTTTATTTTTTAATATGTTTATGTATCCTGTTTACGTAAATCGTGTGGTGACGGCGAAAAGATTATTTCTTTATTATCACCACCCCAGCCCAACTTTTCCCGTCGTGGGGGTCGTAAGCGGCGACCGAGGGAACTCTCCGGAGGACGGATAGTAGCGCTCTCTGTGAGTTAAACCACAACACCACTGCGATGGCCAACCCTCCTGCGAAGCGTGGCGATTATTGGCATTTCCCTCCAATTGATCATGGCAATCATTGTGACTGGCCCTCGTCCAGCAGTGGACGTCATGTGTCTGATGCTTAGGTATCGTGAATTTGTAAATTATTTATACTTTTTAAATCAAATTTTCAATGTATTAGCATGTCTAATTTGAAACCGAAGGAGCAGGTTCCCCCTGGTACAGGTTTTTTCTTTAACTTAATAGGGGGACCCTGGAAACATATTGTAATTGATTTAATGATAAAAATAAATTAATAAATTTGAATTTGAATCAGACATTATAAAAACACTTTTGTTGCCGGAAGATATTTTTCCTTACTCACACTTCACGCCTTTTAATTCCAAAGCGGGGTAGGTAGAGGCACTTGCTTAATATGATATTTTTCCGTGGTGCTATTGATTACGACTGATGTCGACCTGGCTCGGGTGGTCCAAAATAGAGAGGTGTGGTAGATTTGGGGGGAGGCCTTTGCCCAGCAGTGGAAAACGAGCCAAGCTAAGTAAAAAAAAAAAACTATTCATTACTTCAATATTGTGTAGGCGCGAATATAATCAAAGACAAACTAGAGCTTACCTTTGTTATTTTACTCGACGTTTCGACGCAGTTGCATGCGTCGTGGTCACGAGTGGACTGGAGTGCGGCGGCTGCGACGTTCCCTGGTTTGATACGAACCCGCAGCTACCCTCAAAGAGTCACTATTTCGGCACACAACACTTATGACGTCGGCTTTACAACGGCTACGTCGATGGATATTGATTACTTGTTAAAATGTTATAAGTCGTAACTACTAAAGAAGTTAACGCTTAACATTTTACGGTATGTAAATACAAATAGATTCAAATATTTTAGTAGATACTTTTCCAAACAAGTTACCTCTACCAATATAACGTTGCCTGTAACCCGATTTATTCTATTGTGATCTAGAGTATTTCCCGTGGGAATTCATTATGTCGTCTGCATACATAAAATACATTTGGATAACCTCAGAGCGCCTAACAATGGACAATTTATTATTTAGATTCCGGTGGCGTGGCGGAATTTCCCTTAAAAAAAGTGCTATTCATAATTCACAGTCTAAAAATTTTATTTGTGCAAAATTAAACTTGCTAAAACGCTCTGCGGTTATGATTTTACGTGAAAGCTCATAAAAGCTCCTAGGTATTTTTTTAGCTAGACAGGCGATTGGGGTTCTGAGTGATATAATTTAAGGGTTTTGGTGGTTAAAAAAATCCAACTCCGACCAATAAAATATTATGATTTGTGGCCATGGAACCAAACGGGAGGACTCAGCTTTCAAAAGAATCATGCAATTCTGTTCATCCAATCAAAACTTTGCGGTAACAAACATAAAAAAAAATACCGTCGGACACCCATTTGATCGGCTATATCTATGAAGGATAATAGTCTCAGTCTTTGTGCTCCAAACTAAAGTACCAAGTATTAATCTTAGGTAATAAATAGAATGTACTAGCTGTCTTTCTTCCTGGCATTTCGTAGGAGCCAACTATGGAGATTTAGGTTTATTGAGGCTATGAGCTAGCAACTTGTAACTGATGTCCCATATTGACGGTCTAAACTCCTTATTATGCTAAAAGTGATGTGGTGTGGGCCGAAGGGTGCTTGTGATCCTAAGGTCCAGTCTACCCTCTTTTTGGGATTATGGATATGCGTATATGTGTGTACCAGTGGCGTGCACACCATATAGGAAAAAAGACACTGCCTACCTTAGTATTTGCGCTAACCCACCTAATAATAGAGTTATTGCTAAACCTTTTTTTGTTGTACTCGCGACATAGGCTAACAAAGGTCCTATGTTTTGTGAATGAGTAGATATACGTAGGTACCTAAATTTCGTAAAGACAATATACCTATACATAGGTGTCAACACTTGGGGATTACTGCCTACCTTGTAGTAAAAGCCAGTGCACGCCACTGGTGTGTACAAGAACTAGTAGGAATAAACGCCATTAAATTAAATTTTCTCGAGTTTTACATTGGTAACTGCTGTTTCTCCTCCAGACACAAGAATGATTCCTCTAAGATTCTTTATGAAACCCGGACACTGTCAAGCAAGTGATCAGCTCAAGTATTATTTATTTTGAAACTATGTGTTTCAAGAAGAAAAAATGGCAAATTTGTGACATGACACAATGACAAAAAAAAAGAAGGCAAATTTCACAGTTACCTGCCGTTCGAAGCACGGAAGTGCTGAGAAAGTACCATTTAATTTTAGTCTCTCATCAAAAATATTTATACATTAGCTGTGTCACGCGGTGTTACTCCCATCCTTTTTGTTCCTTCGTCAAGTAGCTTTTATTCGTTGCAAACATCTATCCATACAATTCTTTCCTCTTTATAATAATATCAACCCGTTCCCGTTGGAATTTCGGGATAAAAAGTAGCCTATGTTGTAAAATGTAGCTTTCTTTTAGTGTCCTTAATTTTAAAATTAGTATCATCAAAATCCGTACAGTAGTTTCGGAGCCTATTCAATACAAACAAACAAACAAGTCTTGATAGTAGTAGTCTAGACAAGTAGTATAGATAACGCCCGGTCTTCGGTAACCTCATTAGACATAATGTGGCATTAAAACTACCGTCTTTTTTCTGTCAAAATGAGAGCTATAGATTTAATAACAGGCATAAATCTCTTTAGTGGTTGGTTTTGTTGTATCGATGGGCAACATATCTCGTCTTGAACGGAGTACTAAAACTACTGTATGATTAAAACATATATTTTGTCCATTCTTTGAAAATTCATGAAACTAATAATTATACTTGCCGGAGTCTGTGTTTCCTGCACAGTCTGAAGATCTTCAAGTCACGGGTTAACAGGTAACGAATGAACAAGTTCGCTCCACCGTAGACCACATCGCTGCTTAACATCAGGCAGAATGGTGGTCAAATGCTCGTCCATTGTGTTAAAAACAAAAACAAAACGACGCTCCCGAAAACAAATGACAAACGACTCCAGCTAATTATTGTCCTCCGACGATTTGCGGTTCGGACTCCCATTGTCCAAGTCGCGAGATGCACTCAGCGAGGACAAAACATAACTCAGTGCCTAGTTTTAAACTCGGTGTGCCGGCTAAGAAACACAGTCAACTTTCTTACTTAAAACTTAATTATGCAAAATGTGAGCTAAGTTTTAATTAACTTAAATAATTGTCAAGCTTAGCTCTCGGGCTTTCGGATTCAGCATCCTCAACTTAATCTTGCACTGTTATATTACCCCGTCGACTTGTCTTTGTTGTGGTATTTTACTTCATTACATTCTTAGGGCCTTACTAATAATAGCGGAATTGCTATCTAGAAAATACACAAAGTTCATCTTAACTTGTCAGTTGTATGTCAAATACGGAATAACCAGTTCAAGTAGACCTGTAATAACAGTTGTGTAAGTAAAAAGGCGTTTATTGGTAAGGGGGTAATGGTTTATTAAATAACTAGCGACCCGCCCCGGCTTTGCACGGGTGCAATGGCGATACAACACAAAATTTATTTATATTTATTTAATTTTTACAATATTTAAAGCCAAATGTAATTAGACAATATAAAAAGTAAAATGGCCGCATTTCTCCGA
>SJJU01012862.1:0-13107 GCA_012932125.1 Conopomorpha cramerella
AAAACTCATCATCATCATCATCATCAGCCCATACTTGTCCACTGCTGGACATAGGCCTCTCCAATTGCACGCCACTGTGATCTGTTTTCGGCTTCTCGCATCCCGCCTCTGCCAGCCATCTTGCGTATATCATCAGTCCACCTTGCCTGAGGGCGTCCTACACTCCGTTTGCCTAAAAAAGTATAACTTAACCTTATTAAACAACTTCACTGCACATATCAAATTGCGATTTTGATAATAAATAAATAAAATATTTCACAACAACATACATTGCCTTCATCACATGTTAAGTAGCTAAAGCACTTGTGTTATGGAAATAAGACAACTAGATATATTTACTTAAATATATATTTATATTTTTAAACACCCAGACACATCCAACAAGTACTTAAAAGCCTAAGCACCTGTCAGCGGTGGGTATCGAACCTACGACCCTATGGAGCAGAGACAGACATGCTGACCACTACACCAACGGGCCCGTCATTTGATGCAAAATTTTGTTATTTTGCAGCGCGTGCAGTTTAGTAATTTTATTATGTAGAGGTAGTTAATTATTTTCTATATTAAATCCACACAAAAATATCATCTATCACTTTTGAATCTAAAAGATAGTAACTAACACACACTCACTTAGAATTTCTCAAAAATTTGTCTTGCAGTTTACCTATGGGCTGTTTCATTGCGTACGTTTTACAATTGAATCCTATTAGCATACTCCAATGCTCCCATAATGTATATGGAAATCATTAGGGGAGGCTCTCGCCCACCAGTGGACTTCATGTGGCTGATGATGATGATGACTGCAAGGCGCTGGTATTGAACACGGGACATCTTAATCCCTAGTTTGACACCCTTCCTAGAGTATTAACGTAGTATTAAGTTTTAACGAGCCTATGGACGCAACGCAACGCTCGTACGGTGGAGGACAACATCGTGATGAAACCCGCATACCACAAGGTGTGTGAACCCTATAACGGCCATGGGCTCACCCCCTGTCATGTTGGGTTAAATACGCTTGGTGAACCGTGGGCATTTGCTTTAGCAAGTGCCTCTGCCTACCGCTTTGGGTTTAAAAGGCGTGAAGTGTATTAAGTTTTAACTTTGAATTGAATGATAATTGAAAAGATGGTCAGAGAATTTGAGTTTTTTTTTAATGGTCTTAAAGATTTTTTTATAATGTTTAGCACAGCTAACAAGGCAAACATGTACATATACAATAAACAAAATATAGTGAATTAATACAAGATAACATACAGTCCATATAAATTCGAAAGTAGCTCTGTCTGTCTGTCTCGCTTTCACGACAAAACTAATGAACCGATTTAAATTAAATTTTGTACACAGATAGTATAGAACCTGAGAAAGGACATATTATGCTACTTTTTAATAATTTATATTGGCACAACAAAGTGTGCCGGGTCAATTTGTGTAAAATAGAAATAAATACACTTCACGCCTTTTAATCGCAAAGCAGTATAGGTAAAATCTTACGGAAAATATAATATTTGTGCTATGGAGAGTGTGCTACGGAGTCGCATTACCTAATACCTACCCCCATCGTGTTTTTACAATAGGACAACCAGGAGAACGGCAAAACGTCATCCATACCAGGTGGATTTACCATTCATCTTCATAGTTGCGTCCACTTTCATAGTGCGAACCGCCAGGATGTGGATTGACTTGCCAGAGTCTGTGTTACCCGCGCAGTACAGTCTGAAGGTCTTCTAGTCACTGGGGTGAATAGTTATAATTAACAAATGCGCCATCGTAGACCACATCGCTGCTTAACATCAGGCAGGATAGTGGTCAAACGCTTGTTCAATGTGTAATAAAAAAATATATATTTTTTTAATTTTCTTTTAACTCTTCAACTCGTCAACACACAAACGCACACCCACCATTCCAGCATCGATTTACAGCCTATTTTATTTGCAAGCGCATAAACTAGCGAGTTACCCTACGCTGCTAACAACCGGACATTACAGTGCATGCGATCTGCACATTGACCTCTGGACCTTTTGCACCTGTAGTATATATTCAGCACCAGCTCAAATTAACATACAATAACTCTAGGCACTGAAATTGTCGTAGCTTCCACTGTAGCTGTAGTGTAGTTAAGTTTAAAATGAGCCTGGCACTGTAGGAATTTCTGTGGTATGCAAGCTCATTAGCCAGTTGTCAGTTGTGTAGCAGGGCGTGTCAACACGTGTGTACCGTTTGACGAAACTTTATGCTCATGGGTTATTTAGTTTAGCAGAGGGAGCGGACAATATATTAGGATAATTCGTTGACGTTACAGTAAAAGCCATGAAGAGTTAGGCCAGATTTTGACATAGATGAGAGCAAATACGTGCTGGTGATGTCAGAAATGATATCGTTTGCTGTTTTTTTTTTTTGCAGAAAAGGACGTAATGAAATATGCGGTAATGATCATCATCATCATCATCAGCCACATAACGTCCACTGCTGGACGAGGGCCTCCCCCAATGAGATCCGTCATTTGGGGTGAAATGCAAGTAATCGCCACGCTTGGCAGGCGGGTTGGCGATCGCAGTGGTGTTGTGGTTTAACTCACAGAGAGCGCTGCTGCCCGTTCTCTGGAGAGGTCCCTCGGTCGTCTCTTACGACCCCCATGACGGGAAAAGTTGGGCTGAGGTGGTGACACATGTATTCTATTCGCCGTCACCACACGGCTATGATCCTCATTACATAATATAAAACAAAGTCGTCTCCAGCTGTCTGTCCCTATGTATGCCTCATCATCAGCCCATACTTGTCCACTGCTGAACATAGGCCTCTCCAATTGCACGCCACTGTGATCTGTTTTCGGCTTCTCGCATCCAGATGTATGTAGATCTTTAAAACTATGCAACGGATTTTAATGCGGTTTTCTTTAGTTGATGGAGTGATTCTTGAAGAAAGTTTATATGTATAATACATGCTTATATTGGCAGAAAAACATGTAATAATTGTATTGGAAGAACAACGTTTGCCGGATCAGCTAGTACATAGTATAAAACAAAGTCGTGTCCAACTGTCTTTCTCTGTGTATGGCTGGATCTTTAAAACTATGCAACAGATTTTAATGCAGTTTTCTTTAGTTGATAGAGTTTTTCTTGAAGAAAGTTTAAATGAATTATATACATGCATATATTAGTAGAAAAACACTGTTATTAATATTGGCAAAACAACGAATATGTCAAAACTATCACTTAATTTTGTGTTCATCTAACGGGTGGTCATCTCAGCTAACCAGAACGTTGGTATTAATACAGCGTACATAGTACCCGTATTTTGAAACCCCTCTCGGGTACAGGTCTCTGTTCAAGTGAGGTTTTATTAGCTCCGATAGAGGATGAATAAAAGCAAATAACGATGCTCAAGCGGTACTTGCTATAAAGTCTCTGGTTGGCATAGAGTCATGGTTTACTTTAGTAAAGAGTTTAATTTTTATTCATCCAAAATCATACGGAATGAACGACTGTCGCCAATACAGCGATGGGAGTGCGTATGGGAAACGTATGTCCAGGAATTTACCCCGAGCTGGGTAAATAATAGGAATCTTGATCTATACTCACTTCCTACTCATCACCCCGTTAATGTACAATTACTATAGTTCTTGCATTTCATGAATGCACGCGGGCCTTAGATGTGTGTGTGGCAGTTTTGTTCGTTTGAAATGTCAACTAGCGTGTCCATATACGACTCACACATTTAAGGCCCGCGCGCATTCATGAAATGCACGAACTATACTACCAATACACTAGAAATAATATATAGAAACATAATTGATTAGATAGTAGCCCCTTCTGAAAAATACTAACAACCCATCCAAGTATGTGAGTAATGCAGTACAGTCTGAAGGTCTTCAAGTCGCGGGTAAATAGGTACCTAGTGAACAAGTGTGCTCCATTGTAGACCACGTCGCTGCTTAACATCAGGCAGGTGGTCAAATGCTTGTTCGTAATGATAAAAAAACGTGAATAGCACTGATAGTCCTTGACTGTACGTAGGGTGAAAATTCGGAATATGAAACGAAAATAGAGTCCATTTTCTAACCCAGCTTAAGGTAAATTCTCAGACATACGTTTCCCACTTTCCAGCTCTCACCCTAGGGTAAAAACTCTAGGGTAAGAGATCGGAAATACCCGAGGGAGTCCCTAAATATATAAATTACTTATAGACCAGTTCATAAAATAACCCAATACTTTTAAGCTGGCTAAAGCACGAGGCAGGCTAACCGTTTGGTCACCGAAAAGCGATTTAACTCGCAATTGTTCTATTTTTAACCGACATCAAAAAGGAGGATCGGTACCTAATGAACAAGTGTGCTCCATCGTAGACCACATTGCTGCTTAACATCAGGCAGGATGGTGGTCAAATGCTTGTTCTTATTGATAAAAAAAAGGTTGTCAATTTGTCGATATTTTTTTTATGTTTGTTACCTCAAAATTTTTGAAAGCTGATTTTTCATTTGATCCCATATACATTTGGTTCAGTTTTGACAGTGGTTTCCGTGACAAATCAACAAATCTGACAAATTTTACATTTTCCATTAAAGTTTACACAATATTTTAACATGTGATGTGCATATGACGCCTGTTTAGTAGATAACCAATTCGTAAACAGGTGCTATCCAACGCCACGTAGCTGGTCATGTACCAGGCAAGCATAAAACGTAAGATGTCGTCCGCCAGAGAGCGGGGTGCAGTGCAGGGCCTGCGTAAGTGGTATTTACGAGGAGGTCCTTACGTGCGTCGCCGTTAACGACCCTCTGTGAGCAGACACCGGACGTGCCGGCCCTTCAGCCACTGATAGATGTAAGATATAAAGCTATACAGAGTGTAAAAGGACCCCGGGATATGGTCTTAGAAACGTTGCACATTGCCTTCATCCCATGTCAAGTAGCTGAAGCACTTGTGTTATGGAATACAGACAACGAAATACACTTAGTCAAATACATTTTTTTTTTCTTTTAAATACATACATACATACGTATAGAAATAAAATATTCAGACCCATCCGACAAATACTTAAAAGTTAATAACCTTGTCAGCGGTGGGAAACGAACCCACGACCCTACGGAATAGAGGCAGACATGCTGACCACTACACCAACGGGCCCGTCAATATGAACAACTTGTACTGTGGGTACTTCGACATTCTGTATACGGTGAAAAAAGTTTATGATCGGAATATATCGGTGGCCATCTTTGTTTGTTTGTTGTTTTTATTGTTCTTCTATTACTCCTACGATGTGCCAGGAGAAAAAAGACAGCAGATGTATACTATTGACATTATAACTCAATATTGTCCACCGGGTATATAGGCGCGAATATAATCAAAGACAAGCTGGAGCTCACCTTTGTTATTTTACTCGACGTTTCGACGCAGTTGCATGCGTCGTGGTCACGAGTGGACTGGAGTGCGGCGGCTGCGACGTTCACTGGTTTGACAAAGGCACACAAAGGTAAGCTCGAGCTTGTCTTAGATTATAATATTCGCGCCTATACCTCTATACCCGGTGAACAATATTGAGTTATATACGTAATGTCTGTACGCGTTTCTATACTATTACATTACTTAGATAAGTGTGGAATTTAAAACATATAAGTATGCAGATCTCTGACGCGTATCTTCGTTCAACATAGTATTCTACAGCGAGATCAGGTGACCGTTTCTAATAAACTATCCTTGCACCAAACAACGCTCAAATGATGGAAATCATTAGAGGAGGCCCCATAGCCGATTATGATAATGATTACCGTGTGGTGACGGCGAATATAATTCATATGTCAACATTCCAGAGCTCAACTTTTCTCGTGACGGTGGTCGTAAGAAGCGACCAAGGGATCTCTTCAGAGGGCGGGCAGCAGCGTTCTCAGTTAAACCGCAACACAACTGCGATCGCCAACCCGCCTGCCAAGCGTGGCGATTATTTGCATTTCACCCCGAATGTCGGACATTATTCGGGGAGGCTCACGTCCAGCAGTAGAGGTCATGTGTCTGATGATAATGATGAAGACTGCACAACGCTCTTCCAATTACATCCAGGCCCCGTACCATGAGATCTTGTATTAATATTGTTATCGCTCTGAGAGAAGGATAGCGCTAAACGAGACGTATAGCACGGTCACTGTCACACACCATAAAGAAAATAACTATAAGACCTCATGGTACGGGGCCAGGCTTTCTATAATATCCGTCAGTGGTGATCTACCCCCATATTTCGCCGGGTGTAATGAAAAGTACGTGCGCGGCGCGACATCTGTCGGCGGGACGTGGCGACACGTCGCCGCTTGCCGGAACTCGCGAGTGGGCGCGCGGATCACCTGAACTTCCCCGTTTTGAAACCGCTCGCTCTCTCGCTGCATTCTTGGTGGTGTTAACTTCACTTAAACTTAGGCTCGTATACTTACAATTAATCTCTACTTAAGCGTAACTTAAGTAGTGATTTAGAAAGGTCAACCGACTGTGTTAAGTTTTTAGCGGTTTATCAGATTGAAGTAGTTAAGTAAGTAGTGGTGCGGTGAATTCAGTTTATTCAATATTAGCTGATATTGGCGGTATATTTTCTTATTATATTTAACAGGCGTGAAGTGTATGTATGTATGTATGTATTTTCTTATAGTCGACGATTAGATGAAACATCTATTTCTTATAGTCGTCGGTTATTTGTCGGAGGATCGATGCGAATGCTCTGCAACGCCTCAATCCATGGATCACCTGCTCGTCTGCCCCTCGTGCCCCGACACCTGCACGCTGCAGGACCTGTACGAGGCCGCAGATAACGCTGTGCGTGTGCCCGAATACTGGTCACAGAACATTTGAGGACACACACGCTGTCGACTCGAAAAGAAGAAAAAGAAGAAGAATAGCTGTCCGAGCTTTAGGCTTTCTTTTTAGACTGTCTTGGGTAATTTCTGGATGAAAGTAAATGATTTTATTTCTTCATCTTTATAAGTGCTATTACATACAAATATACAGTAGTATAACCCAAAGCTTGATGAATTCCATGTATGATTTTTAAAACATAAGTAAACGTAAACGTCCCCGGTTCAAATTAATTTATTTTACTGGCCAGAAGAACCGGGATGAAACTTGCATCTTTTCAAATCGTCAGGGCTTACATCTAAGTACTAAACGTAGATATGACTTAATACTAATTAAAAGAAATGCTTGATGGCCGGGTGCATCCCTGACTGGTGAACAGTTCTCCATGACTGGCGAAGGGCTCGATGTGTTGTACTAACTAAACTTACCGAAAGTATTATTTGAATGGCCGATTAATTTATCTCGAAACGACACAGCATTACTCAAAGGAGCCTAGATAAACCTCGAGGCTCAGTTTGTAAATGCACAAGTAAATATTCTCAGAGCACGCTGACAGATTATCAAATAGTGACATTGATGTATATCTAGTACGTACCTACCTATGCACCTCGCTGCACTCGAGGTCTAAGCTACCTAGTCAGTAATAAAATCGTATCGATCATAATCGGTTTTTTTTTTAATCACTGAACAAGCGTATGACCACCATCCTGCCTGATGTTAAGCAGCGATGTGGTCTACGATGGAGCACACTTGTTCAGTAGGTACCTATTCACACGCGACTTGAAGACCTTCAAACTATACTGCGCAGGAAACACAGACTCCGGCAAGTAGTTCCACATCGGTAGTGTTATTTATCTGTCTTCATACATCTCAGACATGTAGAGGCTTGGTTATTACGTTTCATTAAGAAAATTTTAACAGGCGTTGATTTATTTTGATTTTTCTCACGTTTTTTTTTGTTTTTTGTAAGACCCTTAATTATGATGCGTACATAGACTGTAAAAGGTTTAAGAAGACGTCTGCAGCGAGACCCGAAACACAACTTTCAGATTTCTGGTTGACTACTAGAACCACTCTCCCAGAGCGGTAGGCAGAGACTACCTTTCATTTTGTCCGCGTTCATAAACCTTTTCGTTCATGATCTCGAGCTTCGAACACATTCCACCAATGTGGTAGTTGAAAGTCCTTTTGTGGCGACCTCTACTCCCCGGACCCCTTAGATAGATCTCTTTCATTGATCGACTTGTACCTGTCCTCTCAATATGCCCAAACTACCGAAGCATTCCCCTTTTATTCTTGGTCACTACACCTTAGTTTAAAACATAACATTCCAGTTATACTAATCCTTATTATGTTTGTTTTGTGTGTTCATGATTTACAGAAGTACATATTCCATCGAAAAATGCTACAACATATTTTTGATTAGCCATAAAGTCAGTAAAACATTAAGCCAAAAAAAAAGTCGAACAAATCATAAAAAAAAACCTGCTCCAATAACCCGTTACCATCACTTAACAGTTAGCAGGGCAGTTAGAAATTCAGTTAAACTCAATTCGCCGAGCGATAAAAAAAGCCCATAAAAAAAATAATTTCCGTCCAGTTTCACAGAGCTTTTCACAAAAATTGAGTCGTTCAAATATTTTACGTGCTAATTACTCCAGAACCGATTGGATAATAAAAACTGGTGTTTTATACTGGTACAAGTGCCGTTTCGGTGCCAAAATTCCCAAATGCTCCGCTTCAAAATAACCCGGTAAAGGCTGAAATTATGGTGGAAAAGTGTGGTCTCCAGATGCAATTATGGCATATATTTTTTTTTCTACCATAAAGTTGCTTTAATTCTGACGGTCAGTTCGCTCGAAACTCTTTTATCAGTAATTTTCCGAGTTCGTATAACCAGTTAAATTAACGAGGGAAATAATAAATTTGTTATTGATTCTTACGAAAGAACGCTGTTTTACTCAGCCCAATTAATATTGATATTTACTACAGTTTCGCAATACTTCCTTAATGTAATAAGGGCGATAATGATTCCGTTTATAAACGTTTTTGAGAATAAAATCTTAAATTAATGAGACATGAATGAGAACACCGCGTAACATATTAAGTATACGTATCTTAACAACTTCATTATCTTAGCCCATATTCGTGTCAAAAACTTAATACTTGCATACGGAGAGTTTGCTACGGCGTTGCATAACCTAATACCCCCATCGCGTTTTTTACAATAGGACAACCGCAAAACGGCAAAACGTCACCCATACCAGGTGGATTTACCATTTGCGCGAACCAAACGGTTTGCGTCTACTTTCATAGTGCGAACCGCCAGCATGTGGAATGACTTGCCGGAGTCAACAAGTCGCGGGTGAATAGGTATCTAATGAACAAGTGTGCTCCATCTTAGATCACATCGCTGCTTAACATCAGGCAGGATGGTGGTCAAACGCTTGTTCATAGTGACAAAAAAACCTTGAGTCCTAGCGTAACCCGAAGGTTACATAGAGCCCTGCAGATCTCCTTCCAGAGCCTTCCATCCCTCTGTCCAGCGCTGCCGAAACAAACTGAATACTTGCATACTTTAATTACCTATAGTACATACATACATACACTTCACGCCTGTCTCCCAGAGGGGTAGGCAGAGACTACAGATCTCCATTTGTCACGGTCCTGACATACCCTTTTCGCTTCATCTACATTAATACATCTTTTCATACATGACCTTCGGTTTCGAGTACTTTTCACGCCACCTTCGGCCAGGACATCACCAATCTGGTCTGTATATGTCCTTCTGGGGCGACTTACTCACCCGGCCCATTACATCACCCATATAAATCTCTGTCGTCAATCGACTTTCATCCATTCTCTCCATATGCCCAAACCACCGAAGCATGCCCTTTTCAATCTTGGTCACTACGTCCTCCTTCAAACCGCAACTTTCCCTTATCACACTATTCCTTATCCTGTCATTCAAAGTCACCCCTTTCATGCTCCGCAATGACCGCATTTCTACGGCATTGACTTTACTTTTATGCTTCTTTTGCCATACCCAACTTTCACTCCCGTACATTAAGGTAGGTGCCAGTACAGCGTCATGGACAGCCAATCTTGCCTTTTTCGACATGAATTGGCTCTCCATAACACTGCGAAGGGCACCGTTAACCTATAGTCTACGTCGGATTATTAACTAAATCGAGATGAGAAACTGCAATAATTTAATTTCGATATATTCATAAAATTTTGGTGCAGTGGTATGTCGGCCTTTATTCCGTAGGGTCGTGGGTTCGATTCCCACCGCTGACAGGTATTTAGGTGATGAGCTTTTAAGTATTCGTTGGATGTGTCTGGGTGTTTTATTTATGTATGTATCATGTATGTATTTACAAACAAAAAAAATTTTTAGGTATATTTCGTTGTCTGAATTACATAACACAAGTTCTTTAGCTACTTAACATGGGATGAGGGCGATGTGTGTGTTGTTGTAAAATATTTATTTATTTCCAAACAAATTAAAACACTAACTAATACTTTGGTATCTAGCAGTTGTCAAAAGTCAAAGTCAAAAGTAAAAATTTATTTATTTCATCATGTAGCATAACACAAAGCATGATGAACGTCATTTATGACTTTAAAAACAAAAGTAATCGTCCCCGGTTCTAATTAATTTCTCTTACTGGCCAGAAGAACCGGGAAGAAACTGGCTGACATCGGCAGGCTAATATAATAATGATACACTTCACGCCTTTTAATCCCAAAGCGGGGTAGGCAGAGGCACTTGCTTCATAAGCAAATGCCCACGGTTCACCAAGCGTATTTAACCCAACGTGACAGGGGGTGAGCCCATCGCCGTTATAGGGTTCACACACCTTGTGGTGTGCGGGTTTCATCACGATTTGTCCTTCACCGTACGAGCGTTGCGTTGCGTACATAGGCTCTGAAAAAGAGTCCCATTGGTACACGTCCAGTAGCCGGACTCGAACCCGCGACCTCCCGGTTACAAGTCCGACCAAATGGACCACAGACGCTCTCCCTAATTATGAATGTCAATATATCTGTAATTTCTCTCTGCACGGTCTCATAAATCCGTCTTTAGCTACTTTTTCTCGCGGATCGTTTAATTAAAAGTGGCGATAGCTTATTTTCATGACGTAACAGCATATTCGCGCATCTTCATTGGTCTCCCGACATGAAGATAAATTTGAATAATGGCCGACGAGGATTCGCGTTCCGAATTTGAATTTCAAATGCGTTTACAAACACGCGAGCCGCGGAATGGCGCAAAAAAACTTTATTATCATAATATGTTATGTACTTTACTGTGCGACTGTACTGAGCAGTCGCTTTGTTTTCTTTCTTGGAGTATTTAGATGCCTCGGTTTGTATACATATCCGTTGTTAATCGTCACCATAGAAAGGTCCCTGTCCCTAATTCATCTGAAATTGTTCATATTCGTTCATCTTATCAGAGCTAATTGTTAATGCCAGAGCTAAATACGTAGGTACACAGTACAGTCTGAAGACCAGCATCCCGCCTGATGTTAAACAGCGATGTGGTCTACGATGGAGCACACTTGGTCATTAGGTACCTATTCCTTTAGGCTCTAAACTATATGTATACCAAATTTCGGTTCATTAGTTTTGGCGTGAAAGCGACACAGACAGACAAACAGAGTAGCTGTCGCATTTATAATATTAGTATGGATGCACCTATGTATGTGTACATGTTTTTTATTTTTTTGTATCACTATGAACAAGCGCTTGACCACCATCCTACCTGATGTTAAGCAGCGGTGTGGTCTACGATTGAGCACACTTGTTCATTAGGTAACTATGCACCCCAGTGACTTGAAGACCTTCCAGCTGTACTGCGCAGGCAACACAGACTCCGGCAAGTCATTCCACATCCTGGCGGTTCGCACTATGAAAGTAGACGTAAACCGTTTGGTTCGCGTAAATGGTAAATCCACCTGGTATGGATGACGTTTTGCCGTACATATAGTTAATTTCCCGCACAGTCCGTATCACTCACTGTTTCAGAATACAGATACTCTTCGGGAGTCAACAATTGCTCCCTCTTTTCCTCTCAAGGAGCACTTCATTTTGCCACTAAACAAGTAAATATAGAGAGCTCTCGTCCATCCGGCTGCAGCGGAATTAAATACTATTATCTGGAGTCGTCGGTTCGCAAAGAAATTGAATTTTTATCGAAACCGCGCTTTTAAACAGAATAAAGGCTTTTTTTCTGTTGCCTCCGACCGACCGCCTTTGTTTCTGCGGAACCCGGGTGTTTTGTGTGCGGGCTGTGGGGTTCCGCAGTGCGTGACTTTATCTATTTAATACTAGCTGTCCCGGCAAACATTTATTTTGCCGTAGGAATATTTGAACCTCGTGTATTGGAAGAAATACACCTTTTAAACCTTCCCTGGACTTTCCCGTGAAATTCAAGACCAAAATCAGCTCAATCGGCCCAGCCGTTCTCGAGTTTTAGCCAGACTAACGAACGGCGATTCATTTTTATTTATGTAGATTGGTCCATGTATTATTTATTTACTAACTTAAGAACTAACACACTAATCCCCTTACCAATAAACGCGTTGTCACTTACACAACGGTTATTACAGGTCTACTTGAACTGGTTATTCCGTATTTGACATACAACTGACAAGTTAAGTTGAGCTTTGTGTAACTTCGAAATAGCTATTCCGCCATTATTAGTAACGCCCCAAAATTATAAAAGAAATACAATTAGAACAACAAGCAAAAATATAAAATGACACAACAACAAAATTAAGAACAGAAAAAATATGAGTGTACCTACTAGCAGTGGTTAGCGATCTTCAAAATACACATCATTAGTAATTACAAAAGCCTAAGCCAAACCAAAGACGTCTACTAAATTTTACAAGAAGCCCAACAGTCACTTTTTTTGTGCGACAAAACGCTAGCTATTGTCCCATATTGTTTTTGTTTTGAATAAAAGTCCTCCCGCCGCACAAACCTTATCTGCCAATTTAACACAATCTAGTTTATGCAAAGATTACAAGGGACACAACTTGGTGGATCAAACATTGCAGACTATGATTACACATGAGTATTCCACGATGTTTGCCATAAGACGGTTACAAATACAATCAAATACATTAAATTGAACGATCCGTGCGCTAAACCCGAAATTATTAAGTAGTTAATTGTTTTTTTTTATCATTAAGAACAAGCGTTTGACCACCATCCTGCCTGATGTTAAGCAGCGATGTGGTCTACTATGGAGCACACTTGT
>SJJU01012863.1:0-14878 GCA_012932125.1 Conopomorpha cramerella
GTCAAAGCGTTTATTTTTCATCTTAATAAGTGCTATAACATACAGATATACAGTAGCATAACACAAAGCTTGATGAACGTCATTTATGACTTTAAAAACAAAAGTAATCGTCCCCGGTTCGAATTAATTTCCTTTACTGGCCAGAAGAACCGGGAAGAAACTGGCATCTTTTCAAATCGCCAAGGCTTACTGCTAAGTATACTTAACATAAATATAACTTAATACTCATTTAACAAATGCTTGATGGCCGGATGCATGCCTGACTGGTGAACAGCTCAAGGGCACTAACTGATATTAACATTAAATAAAACAAAAGAGTTCCCCTGTGGGTTATGTAACTAAACCCCTCAGAACATGCAAGCAACCACACAGCTCATTACCAACATTAGTGATGTGGAATGTTTAGCCTTAGATGTCTTAATAATTATGTTTTACATCAATACGAGCTGATATGTTTGTCCATGCATTATCATCATGTAGGTAATCATCAACCCTGTAGTATGCCTTACTAATTAACTGTTTCTTTACAATTGATTTAAATTTTCCTTCAGACAACTCAGTTATTTCCTTGGGCAGTTTGTTATAAAATTTAATAGCAAGTCCTAAGAAGCACTTGCTAGTTTTGCTGAGGCGACTAAAAGGCTGATAAATCTTTCACTTATTTCGAGTGCTATATTTGTATACCTCATCATGCTGCAAAAATGAATTAATATTTTTTCGGATATACATAATATTTACAAAAACATACTGCGATGGAAGTGTCAAAATAGCTATACTTCTAAATTTATCTCGAAGGGAGTCTCTGGAGCGCATTTTATATATTGCCCTTACAGCTCTCTTTTGGAGTACAAATATCGTACCAACATCAGCAGCATTGCCCCACAACAATATACCATAGTTCATTAAGCTATGAAAGTATGCAAAGTACACCAACCTTGCCGTTTCAACATCTGTTAAATCTCTGATACGTCTAACGGCAAACGCGGCCGAACTTAATTCAGCGGCAAGTTTAGTAATATGCTCTGCCCATTGCAGTTTGGAATCTATAGTAACACCTAGGTGATAAAGACAGTGTTATTTATAAACTCCAAACTCTTACTTTCTAATTATCCAATTAGAACAGGTATCCATCTGTATCAGTCCTGTTAACATTCAGTAGAAAAATTTTTATAGGTACATTTTGTTTTTTTACTATTCAATAAAAGATTGTTACAAGTAAACCAATCGAGCACTTTAGACAGTGTTTCATTAATGCCCTCTGTATTAACATTAGTGCGATTTACTTCAAATATCAACGAGGTGTCATCAGCGAACAATACTATGTCAGCATGCTTCTCTACCATTGAAGGGAGATAGATAATAGGTATATACCAAAAATAAGAAAGGACCAAGTATTGATCCCTGAGGAACGCTTAGTTTTACTTCAGAGCCACCAGATCTAATTCCATCAATATCTACATATTGCTTGCGATTATTTAAATAAGAACTTATGATTGACAGATCAGCCACCCCGTAGAATTTTAATTTTGAAATTAATGTTTTTGAGTCTACACAATCAAATGCCTTTGAGAGGTCGCAAAAAATGCAAATGGCATCTTTTTTGTCCTCCCAAGAAGCAAAAATATGCTTTACTAGAGCTACACCTGCGTCAGTGGTTGATCTGCCTTGAGTAAAACCATATTGCTTTGAGTGCAGTAAATTATTACTTACAAAATAAAAAAGCAATTGGTTTAACATAAGTTTTTCAAATATTTTACTACATACAGGTAAAATAGCAATTGGCCTATAATTGTTTCTATCTTCGGAATCACCAGATTTGAATAGAGGTTTTACTTTACTTAGCTTCATTAGATCTGGGAAAACCCCTTTCTTAATAGATACATTGAAAATTACAGCTAAAAATGGGGCTATCACAGTAATTACGGAGCTAATAGTCTTCACCGACATACCCCACAAGTCCTCTGTCTTTTTAACATTTAAAGAGTGAAAAGTTTTTGTTACATCATAAGCAGTAACTTGTCCAAATGTAAAATAACCTTGAGGAGGTGTAACATTATCTGATAATAATTGTTCAGCGCTGAAAGCACTAGAAGCCAGGTTTTTGGTCACATTGGTGGGTATATCAGTAAAAAACTCTTCAAATTTGTTTACAATATCTACTTTGTTATCAACTAGTTTGTCTCCTACTCTTAATTTTATATTATTCTGTCTATTAACATTCTTTCCAGATTGTTCACTAATTACTTGCCATACAGTCTTTACTTTGTTACTTGACTTTTCAAGTTTTAACTTGATTGAAAGGGCTTTAGCTGCTTTACAAGTATTTCTAAATATTTTAGAGTATTGCCGGACGTAATGAGAGAACTTTTCATCCTGGCTATGAGCTTTTTGTGCGTAAAGATCGTAAAGGTTCCTACGAGAAATGTGCAAGCCAGGAGTTGCCCATTCATTAAATTTACCTTTACAGTTATTAGATATTTTTATAGGAAAAGTGCTCTCATGTAGGTCATGGATAAATAATTAGCTGACATGACATTTTATTTGGATCATCATCATTAAAGTTGAAATTATACATTGCAAGTTCAATTTGCCTACTGAATCTGTCTAGTTTCTTTGCAGTGATGGGTCTCGATCTTCTTGGGGTGGGTCTGGTCTTCCTGACTGCCGGAACTACAATTTCTTGACCACTGTGATCAGATTCTAGACAGTTGATGATCCTCTTTGAACTTAGGTCTAGATTGTAAAATATATTATCTATACAGGTTGCAGAAGTTGGTGATATTCTTGTTGGCTCGTGGAAGGCATTTATCAGCCCATAACAAGTAAACAGAGATAAAAATCGCGTTGCTGTCAAAGAATTTACTAAAATGTCAACATTGAAGTCACCACATACTACAACCTGTTTTTTGCTTGTAGAAAGCCGACTAAGGACTTCTTCCATCGCAGATTCAAACACCGCAAAATCGGAGTTTGGAGGTCTGTATACAGAAACAATAATATGACTACTTAACTCTATACACGCCAGCTCGATAGTGCGTTCAACAGATAGACATACTATGTCTTGCCTAGATTTACATTCAAAGTCTTTTTTAACAAGAATTAATGAGCCACCTCTCTGAGAGTGCTCTCTGCTGAATACACTTTTACAATCATAGTTACTTAAGTGATAAGCCATATTACATTTGTGTATCCAATGTTCTGTCACACAAAGGATATCTACATTTTCACTATTTAAATAAAATTCAATAGAATCTATTTTGCTGGGAAACCCTTGAATGTTCTGATGAACAATTTTCAAATTATATTGGCTTCCCATTGTCAGTTGAGGCTGTTTAAACAGTCTCCGTTTCCATGCAAGTTATTGTTAGTACATATACTAACCAATGTCTCATTTTGTGTCTGCGTTGTAATTTCTACAACTGAATCACAGGAGATATTATAATCTCCATGACCATGCAGAGTGAACGTGATTCTCGGACTTGCGTCGTCATTCGGCATAAGAATTAGCACATTTCTAACATTATAGCGGAATGAGACTTATTTGATTCAAAATTTCAATCAATCGCCATCGTTTTTTATTTAACGTTGTATAAGGTAGGTACTATTTGATAGATACTTTGCAATTTGCGATCTATTGCCACTTGTCTAAACTGACATCACTTTAATAATTTGAGAGGTGCTAGAGGCTAAAGATGGTAGAATGTTAGATTGTAAAAGAGTAAAGGTCTTCATCGAATCAAACGAATGGCCTTAGAAGTTGTAGTATAATAGTATGGTAAATACCTCTCAATCGACTATGTTGTGTAAATGAAATTAGCGATTTAGAATGTCAGTAAATATATTTTTTTAATACTAGTAAACGCCTCACGATTTCATCTGCGTACAACGAATTCTATAGCACTAGTGTACTAAATAGGGCGTCCCATACAAGGGGTTGGTTGGTTCCTACGTATTTGAGAGCATGCTCTCATCATCGGTCAGTCGTCTTGCGGCATCGAAACGTCACGCACGTCACTCACCACGTACATGCTTATGTTTACATGAGAAAAAAAAAATATTTTGTGTACCCCTTGATCTGTGAATCTTAGTTAATTTTATAGCTTAAAGTATTTATAGTGTTTTCAAATTAATATTGTGTAATATAGAGCCTTAATTATTTTGTTTTGAATTATTTACTATTTGACAATTATAAACAAACATGGGAACGCAAAATAGAGTCATCTCTTTCTACTGTAAAAAAAATAAAAATGGGTTACCTGCAACCTTGTCTTTGTGCATGCAATTTTTTCCATACTTGTCATCGTTATTTTCTGTGAACGTCCCATCTGCGAGTTGACTTATTAAATGTAGTTCTTAGCGAACTAGATGGTGCGCGTTTCCTAGGAAAATGGATCGAATTTGTTACAGGCAAGGGCCTGTCTATGTACTTAGGTCTATGTCTGCTCTAACTTTTTTTTGTTGTTCTTAACCATACATTATTATACAATGACATTAAATTATCTACACAAATTATAACTTTCTTTCCAAAGTCTTTCATTAGAATTATTGTTTGTTTCAAACTATTCTAACTAACTCGACGCCGCAACCTGATTTACTAATACATGTTTCTACTCGAATTACTCTAATAACAGTGACGTGTATGTATCTTGGCATCATTGTCGGATGCATTGACACTTATGCCGTAGACAATAGGAGCTATAATGGTATTCGGTTCATCGAAACGATCATTGTTAACGCACGTTGTCCATTAAGGGGTCATTTCTCGGTCAAGTGTACACTTGTAGGGTTCTCAATTGAATAAATTATTTCCGAGTCTCATGTAAAATTAAAGCCGCTATGGAATTTATTGCAGCTTTTTTGGATCTGATTACGTACATTTTCGTGAGGCAATTTTTTCACTACATATTCATGTATGTACCCTCTCTCATAGTAAACAGCTACAGAATGAAGAAAAAACAAATGTTGTTTATTAGGTAATAAAGGCAAGCACAAAATAGCTATTAAATTTCTCGGCTTTTTTGTTTGTAAATTTTCATCCTAAGTAATAGCGGCGTAGCATTGAGCTGATTTGTGTTAAATTATTTAATGGTTGCTACCATTTACGTAATATATAAACTAGCTGACCCGGAAAACGTTGTTTTGCAAGTATACGTTATTAACAGTGTTTTCCTGCTATGTTATGCATACACTGCATAAAATCAATCTATGTACATTCGAACCAATTGATTCATGACCCACCATAAGTCGATTTTCCTTCTGACATTAGAATATGATAAGAAGGAGAATCGCGAGTCTGCTTCATACTGATTACTTGTCAGTGTCAGGCTACTAGTTCACACTCGTCTCGGGACACATGTCAGTTGGGTATCAAACAACTGTCATATGGCAATTTATGAAGTTAAAAAGTAAAATATTTGACAACTTCAAGCGTGTTTTGACTAGGAAAAGAGATAGAGATACCTGTAGACAAAATCAGCGCGACAACAATGACTGCTGACAGTGACACATAAATAGAAATAGTTCAAATTGAACTGACAAGTAGTTCCTAAGCTTCGAAGACAGAATATTATGCATTTTATGCCGCGATAACAAAGATTAAATTGCATTGATCTGTGAACTGAGGTGACATAATGGCTTTCAAATTCAAAACATCTTATGTACTAAAGAAGAAACTCTTACTGCGGCAAGTCATTCCACATCCTGGCGGTTCGCACTATGAAAGTAGACGCAAACCGTTTGGTTCGCGTAAATGGCAAATCCACCTGGTATGTTGTTTTGACGTCTTTAAAGAAAATATCAAATGGGTCCTGAATCAAATTGTTCGGACTGTACTTTAAAGAAATACATCAACATCCGTTGGTTAGCTTTAAAGATCAAGAATTCATACGGACAGACAGCGAGAGGCGTCTTTGTATTGATATTGTGCCTATTTTCTATTATTTCTACCATGTAATGTTTTGTTAAGAAATAAAAAGAAACATGTTTACTTCCTTCAAGAAAATTCGTTTTTAATTCACGCCAAATTCGTTTGTTTGAACTCGTATAACATGTTTAGGAAAGATTACTATTGTAAAATTCTACCTGCTGTGTTTCAAATACTCTCGCATACCTGTCTCACTTACAATACTGCCCTAACGAAACCGTCTCTCACGATGTTTGCTTGTCCTATCAGAGAGATATGAAAGTAGTTAAACATACCGCTGTGAAGTGGTCACGCCAATGCCCCTTGTTTGTTTTGGGACCAAAGCTTTCAAGTGTCAATCAACCAACTCAACATTGGTTTCATATTTTGTGATACAAAAGGTTCGGGTTCTTTTTTTTTGTCGTATGTGAATTTGAACTCGGCTTTTACCCGATGAAGGGTTAGACGGAAAGTCTATTTGCAATATTTTCGTTTCTGGTCACGAGCTTGTTCAATGCGTTTAAAAAAAGTCTGGCTATGTGGGTATAAAAAAATGACAGTTGTGGGTCAGCCAAGAAAGTGATATATCAGTTTTGATGACACTTCCCACATCACTTAAACTTCTACAAGGTAGAGTTGTTATATTGTGACAAGTAAGAAATGAACCTTAATGTCTAAGGACATTAATATGAGTTTCGAACTTAGGGTTGTAGAGTAGATTCTTGGCGGACTGTACATACGTGTTAGATTGTAGAATAATAATAATAATATGACTGTTATAATGTAAGGTCTGTCAGTCAAAAAAGGAGGTAGAATATTGTGATAATTAAAAAATGAACCCTGATTTGGAAAAAAAATACACTTCACGACTTTTAATCTCATAGCGGGCACTTATGTATGCCTTCCCTCGGTTCACTAAGCGTATTTAACCTAACGTGACAGGGGGTGAGCCCATCGCCGTTATAGGGTTCACAGACGTATTGTGCAGGTCTCATCACGATGTTGTCCTTCACCGTACGAGCGTTGCGTTGTGTAAATAAGCTTTGAAAAAGAGTGCCATGGTATACGTCCAGTACCCGGACTCGAACCCGCGACCTCCCGATTGCAAATCAAGTGTCCGATCAACTGGACCACCGACGCTCCTAATGTCTAATGACAAATTAATTTGAGTTTCAACCTTAAATTGGCAGAAAAGTTTCTTGGCTGGACTGTGTCTACATCTCTACATTTTTCCGGTGACATACTAAATGAGTGAGATGGAACTACAAAATGACAGGTTGTCATGTCAAATATATTCTAAAAGCAAATGAACCGAATTATCTTGAGTAACTGACATCTCATATTGAACTCCATTACTCAGTAATAAAAGTCAAAATTGAACCGTAGCGGTAATGTTTAAAACAAATTAATTACCATATTTCGAAGTATACTACCGGAGCCTTTAATGCCAGATTCACATTCCCGAGCGATAATCCCCGTGAACGTATTACATTGCTCTTTACATTCAGCAACTTCATCGAAGCATACCTTTTTAAAACGCAATGTTCACAGATCTTGGAAGTTCTCGCTTTGATCATGAACAATATTTACTTTTTTAATATTTATCTTTCGAAAACTGGAGAAGGTAATCTTTGTGTATATTTGCACTTGTTTTAAGTTAGTAAATCAATAAATCTTAGTTAGTAAAAATATTTCTTAGCTTAATAAATGATGCGAGTATCCGAGACAGACAGTACCTAGTAACTCGGCATCGATTTTCAATTAGGGCTTACTGTATTCAGTACTTATATTCCGTTGTTTACATTAAAGCTAAGGTATGAATAGCCACTTAAAGGGTGGCCTTGCCTTGCAATGTTAATAGACTTGTTAATATTTAACGCTACCTCAGACACCTACGCATTTGGTTAACTTTGACGGTAGGTACTCTTCACGCACACGCACTTTTTGTTATGTCTCTTTTACACATGAATAATTATCTAGTGTAAGTACGTTTTAATGGTTATCGATTAACTATTATTATATTAGGTATAAAATTAGTAGACGTCCCGCGATTTGATAAGAATTTTAACTCTCAATTTAAATCCCTACTCGCTGAAAAATAGTTTTGTCTGTGAGATGATTTGTTAGTTTTATTTTATTTGGGATACCAACAGCACCGTTACAAATTGTATACTTAAAATTAAATTGAGTACAATTAATATGGCCAATAACCGACATCCTCAGGAGCACTACTGCACATAATATTTTCTAAATACAGTGTTTCGTTTGAATGAAAAAATATTTCTCAAACAGTTATAGCGATGCGTCCCGCAGGATAAAATAAAAAAATCTCTTCTTCGTCTCCTATTCTTAAGCTTCATATCAACCAATTATCAGCTTAATCGGTTAAGCCGTTCAAGCCGTCCTTGATTTATAAATAGTGTACGACGTTATTTTAGTAATATGTAGTAGGTAGTACGGCTTTCTTATTTATAAAAATATATACACATAGATAGATTACATAGGCATTTGTCGCTGTATATATGTAGGTATTCCAGGATGATCGGATAATTACTCGTTGTTTCAGAAAAAAAACTCACGACATAGGCTAACGAAGTCCTGTGTGTTTGTGGGTGAGTAGATAGGTAGCTAGGTACCTATACTTCGTAAAGACAAGTTACCTATACATAGATGTCAGTGCACGCCACTGCTGTTAGCTAAGCGCGTATTATCAGAAATTTCTGATCTAGTTTACCTATGTGCTTCAGTGAAACGAAAAAAAAAAAGTGTGCCGTATGTAGGTAGGTAGTACAGAATCGAAATCACACGCGCAATGCATTACGTGTACTTTATTAGTTTTTTTTTTATCGACGGCAATGTGTTTGCGGCAACAATGCATAGTTTCTTATCGTACGGTAGGTACAGCTGTGACGAAAATATTTTACCAATTTAGATTTTACATAGAACCCCTTGTTGCTGACGGTTTGGTACTCGAACGAAGCGAGTTTGTAAAAATGGCCGCCACTTTTGTTTTCAGTGGACGCGACTGTACTTCAGTAGTTTAGATTATTTACTCGCCCCGTGCCATGGTATTGATGGTTACACAATTCTGTACACTCGTTTAGGTATGTAGGTATGTGCCGCGCCGTTTTGGTGCGGTGGAAATAGTTTTTCTTAAGCGTGAAATTTCCATGTGTTTCAGATTCAGTATGAAAAGTTTACTTACCGTTTAATAACATAATATTATTATTACGTACGTATCTACTTACACGTTTATTACATTATGTACCCTCATAATTTGAATAAACCCTAACAATTGTTCAAGGCTTTGAAGAGTTGACTTAAAATGTACTCAAACGACGAATGAGCTTGAAATCACAGTGGCATGCAGTTGGAGAGGCCTATTTCCAGCAGTGGATCAATATAATATGCTGATGCTGGTAAGCCTTTTTTATCGTGGCTAATCCGTTATGGATACCCCACCGCTAACGGGGATAGCGGCGGGGTTATGTGGGACTCGCACCCACTAAAACCCCACGATGACCACTCCCGCGTTATTGCCGGGGCCCCCGGAACAGCCTTAGCCACTACGTCCAAGGGATGTTGGTAAGCCTGAAAAGCCACCACGGCTGAAAGATAATGTGTCCGGGAAACGATGGTCAATCGATAAAAGATTACTTACAATATTTGAACTAATAATAGTCGGTTCAGTCGATAAGAAACAGAAATAGAACTCATAACTATATCAAATGCGTAGGTTTTTGAAGTGCCGCAAACAACATTAACTATTTCTATTATTATATGTATTACCCCTTTTCGAGAAACAAAATAGAGGTTATAAAAAAAAACTACAGTGGTGTAATACATTGTGCAATCCGTAAGCTTAGTTAATTGTTTATTGCTGAAGATTTAGTAAATAATAAATAGCACGATAGGCTAAATAACACTCTACAGAGAAAAAAAATGTTTGATGATGATGATTTGAACGGTAGTTAGAAGTTATTTGAGGAAAACGTTAATTTTGGACTTATGGTTCTAAAACTTGGTGGCAGTATTTTTGAAAAAGAATTTGAAAGTGAAACTGCGCGAATTCGTGGGGCGTCCACTAGAAATTGATATGAAGTTAGTCTTTTTGGTGAAGTGAAATTTAAGTGGAATTTACCCTTTTACATTCCTCTGCAGTCGTACGAATTTCCCACACATTGGAAGGGAACACACCGCTACAAAAATAGCTCATCGCAAAGATCCGTCCACAATTACTGATTGTGTTCATTACATTTCTTCTTATCATAATATACGGCGTGCGCTTGTTCCATAATCGCGTGACAATGGAACAGAGAATTACATATACAATTGTCACATTAGCTCAGTTAGGTTCAGTGATATAAAACACTGATTTGTAAACATGAGGACCGTGATCTCATGCATTGTGCTACCTTTACACCGTCCCAGTGACACTGATGTTTTGCAAACAAAGGCACTTCGTAGTCAGACAACCACACGAACATCGACTCTGTTTGGGTTTTTAGTCTGGTGTTTTGAACGGATTTCATAAAATGGAGGCGATTGAGGTACCTTAGTGGCGAAGCTAGGAGGTAAGCCGGTAGAAAAATAGGCACTTAACCAATGCTTATTTAGATTTTTTTAATTTCCTTGAAAATATTTGTTAATGTGCCTGGCATAGGTTTGTCTTGTACTCCCGGCTTACCCCCTAGCTTCGCCACTAGTACCTATGCTGAGGACCCGTCCAGGTGAAAGTTTTATTTACTAGAACTGTGACAGTACTCCGTCGTCTTAACGTCCGTGAGGATTTACGCATGATACAGGTTACTCCTGTCTAACAAATTGAGGCTTTGATGCTCTTGGTCTGTTGACATTAGTTTTTATTTAATGGTATATAGAGTTCAAAATCTTTTACGTCGATTGTCGGCGGCGCAGAAACAATAGGGAAGAAAACGCAATGCTGAATACAGATGGCGCTTTGTACGCTTGATCCATATGCACCAATGACAGTGAGACAATCTGCCACATGAACTTGTAGTGACAATAGATTAACCAATCGTGCTGTTTTGGGTCAAGCGTTACTAGCGCCATTAGTTCATGAGTTTTCTACCTCATTAAAACGGCGTATTAAAATAATATGAAAACGGTTGATATAATGTATGAGTGTGTTATTTACACTGAAGCCACACCTGGCTTAAAACCAGGAGACGGACATAGAATATTTTTTATCCCAATCGTGTGGGACGCGTCGCTTTATAGAGGGTGTTATAGTTTGCATGAAATACTGAAACTACGTGAATGAATTCGCGGGGCGTCCACTAGTTTACTATAGTTATTGTAAATATTTACACATTTATTATCATATCATTTATTTATCTATAGGCGTAATGAATTTGTCATATTATACTTAATTGTTTTGTTTTATAACTAAAGATAATGCCGAACGTTTTATCATCGTGTGACGCCATGTTTGTTCCTTTTGCTGTGTGCTGTACATTGCGCATTTCAAGTACGTTATGTGCAGTTTATTTATACATTGAACTCTAATGCTATAATTCTCTTCATCCGCTCGGCGGTATTATGTTAGTACCGAGTCAGTTTTAATATCGCATCCTGTTACTATTCCGTGCTGTATATGGAGTCATCATCAGCTGACGTCCACTCAGTGGCGTGCACACCATATAGACAAAAAGACACTGCCTACCTTAGTATTTTGGCTACCCGACCTAATAATAGAGTTATTGATAGATCTTTTTTAGTAGTACTCACGACATAGGCTAACGAAGGTGCTGTGTTTTGTGGGTGAGTAGATATGTAGGTACCTATGTTTCGTAAAGATAAGTTACCTATACATAGGTGTCAATCCTTGGGGATGACTGCCTACCCTGTCATAAAAGCCAGTGCACGCCACGCCACAGTGCGTCCACTGCTCTACAAATGATTTCCATGATCAATGTCAATAATAGCCACGCTTGGCAGGCGGGTTGGCGATAGCAGTGGTGTTATGGTTTAACTCACAGAGAGCGCTGCTGCCTGCCCGTCTTCCCCGGAGTTCTGTCGGTCGCTCCGTCGCGACTCCCACAATGGGAAAAGTTGGGTTGGGGCAGTGGTATGTGTATTATATTCGGATTCACCACACGGCTACTACATGAGTACGGCACGCATACTAGACGAGTAAATAATATAACTGTTGAGTTAAATTACAATAACTTAACCTTTTTATCGCCAATGTCTTATAAATCAGACACATTTGTCAAGTGATTTTGAAGTTTATGACTATGAGAGCAGAATTCAAAATCGTGAAAACAAAATTAATCTTCCGGCGGTCAAAAGGTTAAAGAAAAAAGAATCGACTTCAACCAGTAAAATTTGACATATTATGTGGTTTTCTCATGGATGCCATTGTCGGAACTGAACCAAATGTATATGGAACCGAACGGGAAGCACCAGCTTTCAAATAAAAAACATCCAAATCGGTTCACCCAGGCGAAAGTTCTGAGGTAACAAACATTAAAAAAATACAGACGAATTGAGAACCTCCTCCTTTTTTGAAGTCGGTGAAAATATAAAAATGAATCCGTATTTCCCTCGGTCACGGCATCACGCTTGAATGGCTAAACTGATTTGTTAATTCTTGTTGTGTTGTGTTGTGTTTGGTTGTTGTTAGGAGAAGGAAGACGTCAACTAATTCGAAATCAATATTGATAGTAAAGACAGGACCTTGACAGAACCGTAGGACCACACAGCTTCCGCGACATTTAGGTGCAGAATCCGTATTCGGCCTCTTTGACACGAGAGGAAGAAAGGCAGCTGATTGGAATTGATTATTGTGACGTAATCCCACTTATTGTTCGACATTTTTAGTAAAACATTAACACACTTCGGTAAACTATTAACCGCATAAATTGAGATGAATATTGCGAGTAAGTACTAAAAATTACTCACAGTTTGGTGCCTACTACATTATTTATTAGCATTATATTGATCTAATTATACTGGATCTTAAAACTAATATAGAATGCTTGCAAGGAGAGCTCTACGAACCAGTAATGTCTGTACATTCGACGTCAAGCTTATGTATGACTAGGTATTTTTGAACTCTCAAAGCATACAAATTGTACCACAATATAGTCCATGGTAATTTAGTATCGTTTACAGCAACTAGGCCAAACGAATGTGCCAGCGGTGTCATTAAGCAATTTCGCTTATTATACCATTATCCTAGAAATAGATTGTAAGTAATGCTACGTTTCTGGAACTAATTTTAAATTTTCTGCATCTCTCTGAAGAGGCGAAACGGCAGGGCGACTCTTGTGTTGAAGCGTGAGGTAACAGTTTAATTTAAATATGGTTGACAATTAGTTTAGGTGCTACAATGGGGAATTTTCAAACTCCAAAAAAATATTATCTAGATGACGCTAGTAGGTGTCCAGGGTGAATTCTGTCAGTTATATTTTGGAATGTTTTTTTATTATTTGGGCAAGTTATTTAAACTTCACACACATTTGTAACAACCGAAAGTTAAAAAAATAACTGTCAACTTCGATACTCACTGCTTGACGTAAGTCTTTTTGTTGACATTTTATCCCCCCTAATACAGCTAACGCCATCTGTCATAACTAAACATTCCTAATTAATTTATTTACTTCACGAGTTTTATTTCCATTAGAGGGTAGTCAGAGGTACTTGCTAAGCTAAATGCCCACGGTTCACCTGACATATTTAACCCAACGTGACGTGTTACAGGGTTCATGGACCTTGTGCTATTTGACTTTCATACGATGTTATCCTTCATCTTATGAGCGTTGCATAGCGTACATAGGCTCTGAAAAAGACATCCATTGGCACACGTTATAATTCAGCAGGTTTTCAACCCACAACGTACCGTTCCAGATCCAAGTACCTAACCACTGGGTCACAGACGCACTGATTAAATTAAATCATGTTCAATTCAATTAATTAATTTATAATGTGAATTGATTTTTTGACGTAGTCTGTGTTTCCTGACCAGTATAGTATAGATGTTTTTAGGTCAGGAATCATAAAATACTGTATTGTAGTAATGTTGTTCTCATTGTGTGACAGGGATGGTGCTAGATGAGTGGTATAACGCTGTCACTGTCACATAGAGTAAACACTATCGCTTTAAGGCGTTATAGTACGGGACCAGTTTTGAATAGGCCCTAATAAGCAAGAGTGCTCCATCACCAGGCAGGATGATGATGATACGCTTGCTTATCAGAAATTAAAAAAAATACTATGACACAAAAGTATTTATAATTACTCGTACATTTGATTCAAAGCAATGAAGATATTTTTTTTTCTATTTTACAGCACCGTCCATCTCTTTGGCGTACAGACAGTGGTTAATGCAATTTAAAAATACACACATTCCAAAGATATATACATAGTCCACAACTGCCGGAGGAGAAAACACATGATGTATTTTATAATATTTTTATAGAGTTTGACAGTTTATCAATGTGATAACCCAATACTTTTGAAAAAAGTCGGAAACATTTCGCACCCGTTTTCCTTGACTGTATCAATGATGTGCGTTTCACCTCAAAACATTTGTTCAACTAAACGCATGAAATTATAACACTTTTCTGGATACTCTGGAAGTTGTCGCGCTTTTACAATTGGACAGCCAAGAGCACGGCAATACCTCATTCATACCAGACGGCAATTCCATTTATGCGAACCAAACAGTTTGCGTCTACGTAGAGCGAACCGCCAGGATGTGTCGCTGTGCCCAGGACATACAGTCCTGGGCATTATATGTAGTTTGGAGGTCGTCAAGTCAGGTGTAAATAGGTACCTAATGAACAAGCGTACTCCATCGTAGAGCACACCGCCGCGCTGCTTAACATCAGGCAGGATGGTGGTCAAACGCTTGTTAATACACTATGAGTGTATTAAAAAAAGTTTTATCTTTAGTACGACACAAGGCGGGGCGTGTTAAAAGACAGATTTGTATGAGGTGGAAATTCC
>SJJU01012865.1:0-27033 GCA_012932125.1 Conopomorpha cramerella
CAGTTGGTCGATACTTGACTTGTAACCGGGAGGTCCCGGGTTCGAGTCCGGCTACTGGACGTGTACCAATGGGACTCTTTTTCAGAGCTATGTACACAACGCAACGCTCGTACGGTGAAGGACAACATCGTGATGAAACCCGCACACCACAAGGTGTGTGAACCCTATAACGGCGATGGGCTCAACCCCTGTCAGGTTGGGTTAAAATACGCTTGGTGAACCGTGGGCACTTGCTTAGCAAGTGCCTCTGCCTAGGATTAAAAGGCGTGAAGTGTATTTATTTATTTTTTAGAAAAATCCTCGATAAATAAAATAAAAAAATAGTTAAAACGAACACAGCTGTAATCGCAACTGAAACGAACTTCGCATCCGAAATCCAATACAGAATTCAAGAATCGGCATCCCCTTGGGATCGTGTTGTCTCACTCTAGCTCATTCTAACAGCAGAAATACGTCTCATTCTATCAGCTTAGAAATAGTCGGTTAACTCTTCAGCGCTTTGTATTGAGACATAAATTTTTCATCACGCCCGCGGCACAACGTGATAGCCTACTTGACCAAGCCTCCCGAGGGATGCATAGAGGACTTCTTCTTTATAAGGAATCACATATTTCATAACGCCATTCTTTGGTTAGGGATGGGGTGTAGTAAAAGGCAAGGGATATTCGAATATCGATAATGGAACGATTATTTTATATTGCATTCGTGTGTACTTACAAAAAGTCTAGCAAACATTTTGTGGAATCTTAATCAAAACCATTTTTTACTTACATAAGTTTCAGTTTTGTGATGGATACTGAAATAAATATTTTTTCTTCAGACAACAATTTCGATGTGATGTCAGGATCGTAGATAGTGGAGATTACACAATAGAAACCTACCACTCTTATTACTTATGTTTATTTTTCTTTGTAGTTAACACATAAATATCTTTGTGTCAAAAAAAAACATTAAGGAATATTCTGCTATAACATCTAAATCCTAGATAGGTGCTCCTTCAATCGTCATCGGATGATTTTTATGTGTGTGCCGTTCATAATACGTGAATATGCTTAAAAAGTAGTTTTTAATAGATTTTTCCTAAAAATACATAAAATTTATCGAAACATCGACAACTTGGGCCATCACTAGCCAACGTGATCTGTTTCACACCCTCGCGCATTTTTTCACAACGTCACAAAAGGGCCAGAAGGGCTCGCTCGGACACAATAATAAATATTTTGACGATAATGCATAAATATCCGGCACCTTTATGAATAAGGAAACGGGTGCCCGATGGAATGGTCAGTAATTTCTGTATCGGGTTTATGCGCCTATAAGGATGTATATAAATCGTCCACAATTTGTTACTTTAGTGAAGGGGTGAACTATTGCGATTTTATATCGCGTCGTAAAATGGAGAAGTTTCTTTTTGTTGGTCTTTATACGTAAAATACTTATTTGGTACTTAATTTCGTATTGATATTTTACTATTTACTTAGATGTTTCATATTCAATCTGTAATCGTTAGTCTTTTGGTGGTTTATTAACAAAAGTGTTAATATTGTGAAGTGTGGTACCGTTTTGTCACATATACAACCAAAACACAAATACAAACCTGCCATCGTAAATGGTAGTTGAACTTATTCTAAAGGTCATAAGGTCCTAAATGCAGTGCATGGTATAACAATATTCTCTGTCAATTCCATCAATATGTATGAGATATAATAAACATACCTTTGACATATTCCATAAGTGTATCATTCAAACCAACAGCTTCATTTCACTTAAAAAAAACAGAATCACGCAATCACATCTCCTGAGAGTAAAAAAATCCATCAATTTCATACCGGGAGGAGACAAAGTGCCGCGTCTTTCGTCGCTCCCAGGCAACTGGCGGCAGATTGATTTTTAAGATAACATTAATATTATCATTAAGTCACAGTAAATGGGTAGGCGACACACGAATCGCAAGTCACGGCCAAGTGTGCCTGTGACAGATATATACTGAGCTGTCCCACTGTCTGCACTGTTGACTGTGGCTGTTTCTGAACTTGAAGTAGTTGGGGTTCAACGTAAGCTGGTTGGCCGCGGCGACGCGTAGAGGGTCCAGTTGACATGTGACGTTGATTCACTCTATTGTCGAGATCGATTGTGCTGACGTCATTGTCAGACTTCGTCTATCTGGCGGATCGGTTGGAGTCATCTTTGCTGGGTAATTATAGGGCACCGGTCAACGTGTATGAGTGGACTAGTTTCATTATAACTTTTTTTTTACATTCTTCTCTATGGTAGGTGCGTAACAACATCGGAAATCGTTAGAAGTAATTTTCCTTGTACGGAGAAAGCAAATGACTATATTTCACTGAGCGTGTTTAACTGAATGTGATAAGTGAGCCCTCCGTAGTTTTAGAGTTCATACACCTTTTTGGTATGCGGATTTCCTCATTTCATAATTACAGTCTTGGATCTGAAGAAAAATAGAACTTGGTTCTCTTTTGCAGGAGAATAAAAGGAAACGGTGGTTGCACCCTAAGAGACTTTTGATCGGGGAACTTAAAACAATAACATATCAACATTTCAGCAAATTTGACTGAAACCATTTTTTCCTAAGAACTCTTTCGGGGTCCTTTGATACCTCAACTTTTGAAGTTCAAGTCAAGAGATCTGACCACTGTCATAATAATGTTTTGTGACAGGAATTTAAAAAAAAAAAGATATCTTTGACAAAGCCATCATCCGGAGCATGGTGGTCCAGAAATTGTCACATCATGACAGCGTGTGTGTTGTCGTGCGCAGACGACTGCGACAATAGATATCAGAGTCATTGGTCACTATTCATGGATAACAAGTGACACGAGGTTACTCTGAATTGTGATTGGTCAATCGAAGACGAGTTCTTTTTTAAAATTTCAAGATATGGTATTGTTAGACGATGGACATTCCTGGACGTTCACATAAATCTACTACAGTAATTAGAACTGAACCTTGAATACCTACTGTGATCTTAGAGACTGCAAACAAACTGTTTCAGCCCATTCTTGGTTGCCCATCCATGTCGGATTTGTGCAGTCTAAATGCATTTTTTTTTTCAAACAGTGAACAAGCGTTTAGCCACCATCCTGCCTGATGTTAAGTAGCAAATTAGTAATAATAATTTTTTTGTTGACAAAAATCACGAGTCAATCATGTTTATTCATCAATAGTTGTAGTCACGCTCTACTTCACTATTTTAATGAAAAAATAGACTATGTTACTCAGGGATAATGAATCATTTTAATAGTGAATGAGTTATCGAAATCCGTCCAGTGGTTTTTGAGTTTATTCTTTACAAACATCCATACATATATTATTTCCTCTGTATAATATTACCTACTATAGATTTTATCACAGAGGTGTTATGAATTTATTGTTCTTAAGTTACGCTAGAAAATGTCACAGACTTCATGTTATTTTGAAACTTAACTCAAACACAGATGTTCCTTCGAGTACCAATTTTGTTCTTCTCTAATCACGTTTGAAAGAAAGAGACAAACCAATTAGCAGCAATTTAGTTGCAATTATTGTTACAGAATACCTACCTACGTTGAGTCCAGAGACCTCAACAAATAACGACACAACAAAAAAGCCAACAGATGATTTTACGGCCAAAAAAGCACAAACTATACCAACCCACCTAATTATAAACAAGGCACTACACTTAAGAACAATGAGACAAATAAATTTTTACTGCCGCAACATTTTCGCCCCGACCTCGTAAAGACTCATTAAAGTTTCTACGTTGATTAAAAATTTTAAGACCAACCAGAGAGTTTTGGTCCTTAATACCCATAAAAGGTGAGTATTTGAGTAGGAGAGAATCTGTTGTTCAGCTCCATTCAGAGTCAACCTCTGGAGCAGACGTTCTGCAACTTTGCGATGGGGTGTAACGTCAATATCGATCCAGCGGTCTTTGTTCTCAATGTATGTAGGTTGTGTGCCAACGTAGTAAACTTACTTGTCTGATATTCTAAGAATAATAAATATTTATTTAAATTCGCGTCCAGAGATCTTTTGAAGTCATATCCCGTCATATAAAGGAATAGGTACGAAATTGTCAACATACTTTCAGTTTGAAAGTTAAATCCACTGCTCAGTTGAATAATGTCTTATTACTATGCTAGTTTATATTTCTTTATGTCATTTAATGGTAGAATAAATGTTGCTCACTGATGAATTCTAGTTATATTGAAAAAAAAGGAAGAAGGATATTTTCTCATGCATTGTTTTAGTTATCAATAGAAAGTCGCCTTTTGAAATCTTCCAATCACGTACATTAATATCTCAATTATAACTTAAAATATGTCATTGAAAAATCTTTTACGAAGAAACATTTTCTGTCAATAGTTGATGTCTGTTCTGTCAGGGATGACAAACTTGAGTGTATACATAAATGTAAACATCATCATCATCAACAGCCCATACTTTGTCCACTGCTGGACCTGGCCTCTCCAATTGCACGCCACTGTAATCTATTTTCGGCTTCTCGCATCCAGCTTCTGCCATGTATACATATACATATACACTCAATACATATTCGTGAATTTTCAAACAGTTTGAGATCCTTGCAATCAAATCCATAACGCCGAAACTCCAGGGCGTGGCGAGACGTCCAAACAAGTCGTATCTGTAATATAAACTTTGAGATTAATTTTTGCTAAACCTTCCCACAGAGGTGTTACTTTTTTTTTTGTCCTTAAACATTTTAAACGACTTTTTAAAATGCACATCCTTTTACAATATTTTTTTTAATTGACTGCATATTATAGTTAAGTTTTTTTTTTATTTTAAAAGGTGAAGACTGTATCTATATAGACCAACGCTTTTTGTTTACTAGGTGTGGTGTTCCGGATTCTCAAATTATCTGTAGTACAAATAATTGCACAATTTATGAAACATAATGAGAAATGTGTGATCTAATGAAGATCTAATCTGGATGAACTAACAGAAATCCGATTTCCAATCCAGAACCTAAACAATGTTTTTACTACTGAGTAGTGACACATAGGCCTCTCCAATTGCACGCCACTGTGATTTGTTTTCGGCTTTTCGCATCAAGATTCTGCCAGCCATCTTGCGCATTACATCAAAGAATTAATCTGTCTTGAGCATGAAGCCGCAAACAGTTTACAAAAATAAAACCGTTTAAAAAAAATCCCGTCTCCAATGATAATAATATGTTTCTAAACAAAGCAGTAAAATATTATTGCAAATAAAAACGAAAGGACGACACTAAAATTAAACGAACCGTCAATATACCGCGCGTTTCATCACTGAAATAAACTGAAACGACAAATCACCGTTACCCAATTACCTAGTAACTGACAAACAAGAAAACATACTAAAGACATAAAAAAGATTTCCTAAGCCCCACTCTCTAGGGTTTTGTACGGTCTGCAAGTCCAGCATTCGCTGGCTGTGTATAGCCGAAAGTATCAAAAGTCAATGAAAAAAGGCAGACTGGCGTCATACGTTTCCACCGTACACATAACCGCACGAAATATTCGCGCACAGTGTGTACTGGTGAGTGCAAAAGTCTATCACAATTTATAATTCTGCTAAGTGTGTCCAACATTGCATTATTTTATACTACACCTATATTTTTTAACATATTCTATTATATGTTTTAAACTAATTTATTTCAAGACTAAACCTTATACGAAAACAGGAAAGTTATAAATGGAATTAAACGCGGATAACATTGAAAGGCAGTTAAGTAGACAGTACTGAAATGTAAATAAAAAAAAAATAAAAAGTTAAATAGATGTAAACGAAAGTCACTATACTTTCTGACAGGACGTACAGAATAATTGATAATAATAATTGATATTTAAATTGATTGAATATTTATGCACTAAAATTGTAGTCACAAGGTTATCACTCCATAAAACTTTATAAAGTTATGCCTTAGGTCGATTTTTACAAAGTTCCAAATACGAAAAAAAAGTAGCTCTGTTACACGCTCAGTGTGAAGGTGCCTAGCAACTGGCAGGTTCAGTAGTTCTTTTTTTATAAAGGATGTGCGCTTCCGATGTTGTATTCCGAAGTCTGGTCACTGTTATATTTTGTTAACTTTCATGACAAAAACCGGCTATCTGTCTGTTTCCGCCACAGACACAGAACAGTTGCACATTAACATTTTTCTTCATGACTCCGCATTTTTACTATTCAATAATTAGGGAGATACAAATTAACTATTTCATTTCACTCTCAGATTTTCAATGTCGACCCTTGTGTAGTCGCGCGATTTTGATTGTAATGATTTTCTAATGTCTGTGTAGGAAAATACACTTACGGTTATGGATGTCATTATTGTCGATTATAGATACATTGATAGTACTTGTTGTATTTCTATTGCGTAAAAAGAAATATAATTGATGGTCATAGAATACTTTTGTAAATGTGTTAAACATCCTTGATCTATAGTTTCCATGATCATTTGGGGGCAATCGATAAAAATCGCCACGCTTAGCAATCAGGTTGGTGATCGCAGTAGTTTTGTGGTTTAACTCACAGAGAGTATTGCTGCCAATTCTCCAGAGATTTTCCCTCGGTCGCTCCGTACGAGTTGGGCTGGGGTGGTGACACATGTATTCTATTCGCCGTCACCACACGGCTAATATTATTATGTATCTCATTTTTCATCGCAACAGTACATAGTCCGCATTCTATTATTGCGTGCGGCGACCACACCGTGTCGTCACATACTCGTGCCAAAGTCATATCCATGTACAAGAAATTGTATTTATAAGAACCAGCGTGTAATACAAATTGCTCCTCGAGGAAGTTCAAAGTACACAAGTCTTTGAAGAGGAAGGTGGTATGTTCTAACAATGATATATCATTTATGTCTAGTACCTATGTAGGTATGTAGTTAATAGCTTACCTGCAATATATGTTTATGCTGCTCTACATAAAAGGTGACACAACTTACCTACGCATTCCTTAGTATTTATTTACAGAGATGTTGACTACGAGAATATTGGGAAATTGGTTATAAAATTGTGACATGGAAGTTAAAAAAACATAAAAGAATAGAAATATAAAATTGTATAAAAACTCAAAGTGGTGGTGTCAAACATCCAAGATGTGTGGTTTGCAGGCTTCCATATCATCATCATCATCATCAGCCCATACCTGTCCACTACTGGACATAGGCCTCTCCAATTACACGCCACTGTGATCTGTTTTCGGCTTCTCGCATCCAGCTTCTGCCAGCCATCTGTCATCAATTAATGTATTTATAATAATAAATAAATGATAAGAAGAGTGTAATGGTAACATTTTTCTTGTTATTTGCGGTAAGACAATACTATGACCATTTTGCGTTACATAATATCATCGCCCTTTTACAATAGGACATCCAGAAGAACGGCAAAACGTCTGTCTAGAGATCTTCAAGTTCCCGGGGGTAAAAAGATACCTAATGAACAAGTATGCTTAATCGTAGACCATGTCGCTGCTTAACATCAGTCAGTATGGTGGTCAAATGCTTGTTCACTGTGTTTAAAAAAGAGATTATGAAAAACATATCTGAAATCTTTTTAGCAGTGGATATTTGTAATAGGTATGTGATTTCAGGTCGAACAAATCACACATGCCAGAATATTTCACGTTTGACACTGATCAAATAATGCAGAAAAATGTACCTACTTCTTGTGTTATTTCTTAAAATTCAGTTAAAATAAGCCACCCACGCATTTCACCACATAAGACGACAAAGCAGTCTTGGCAAATATAATTCAAAGTCTCCAAAACGAAACTTTTCTATGTTCACCATGCCAAATACGGCCGAATATACACACGAACATAATCATTCTGCCCATCATTTTCTGCTAGAGAAAAATAGGCTCTATGAAGATTCACATAAAACATTTACTGTTCGGTTCTCCTTGGCCGAATTTGTTACGTTTTAATTAACATTGTTCGGGTCGCAAACGCAACATACTTTCGACTTTCACAATTTTGTAAACAGAAAGGTTTTGGTTGACGATATTAGTATACCTTTATGTGCTGTCTTTGAGCTCTGATATGTACTACTTTAACGCCACATAAAGCTTTGTAAAGGGATGTTTGTGTAGCTTATTGTGTCCGTGGTTGTATGAGACTTTGATGTAGAGTATTTCAGATGTGAGGGAGCGTAATGAGACAAACTCTTCCTTCATTTCGTCTACAATCCTGGTCACGTTGAGATACACTGTGTTATAACTGAGCTTTCAACTGTATGCGCTGTCTTACTCGGAACAAGTCAGAATAAAACGGCAGTCTAGGTATGTTAAGCCAGCAATGTTCCTTCTAAATATGACCGTTTGTTTGTTTTTTTTCTTCTACTAATTGAATTCGGGGAAGCAGTAAGATGCTGAAGCTATTTTTCGGGAATTCAATACGACTTGAGAGTCTCAGGATCGTCACGTGTCATGTATTACTACTACAAACTGAAAAACAATACACAATGTTAATCATAAACATAATCAAATCAATTTATAAACAATCAATAAGAAATTCATTCTCAGGTCAATTCCGCGCTAATTTCTTAATTTTACAAAAAAAAATACAATTTTGTCTTGCCTTTACACCTTTTTGTTTTTTACTGTACTTTAGCTTCTTTTGATGTTTTTGATATTTAAAAAAAAATGTTTATTTTTATTTAATTTTTAATATTAGTATAACTAGAAACTAGAACTATAGAATTCCACTCTTAATATTGGCCAATGTAGTGGTAGCCTATAATTAAGAGAACATTTTATGAATGGATTTGTATTTAGTTGTTTATTGTTACCTATGCATGAGTGTATCTCTTGTTGGCTGTCCTAAATCAAATAAAAAAAAAGAAATAATTAAGAAACTTTACCACCCAAACGCTAACTCCATAAACGAATATACCTACATATTAATACCGCGGCAAAAGGAGCACAGAAGTTGACATTTTGTTAAGAAAAAAAAAACATATCACCCGACCACAGTGTACTAATATCTGCACGAGACATCGATTTTGACTAACCACTGTTCTTTGGTAGTGATGTTATGCCGAACCCCTACCATGGTCTCGTGATTTCTACATACTTACATCCGTACTAATATTTTTGTGAAAGTAACTCTGTCTGTCTGTCTCGTTTTACGTCAGACCTATTTTTTATCACTATGAACAATCGTTTGATCACCATCCTGCCTGATGTTAAGCAGCGATGTGGTCTACGATGGAGCACACTTGTTCAGAAGGTACCTATTCACCCGCGACTTGAAAACCTTCAGACTGTACTGTGCAGGAAACACAGACTCCTACTGGACCTATTTAAATGAAAAAGGACGAAGACTACATTCAATCCTTATCCTGTGGGACGCGTAACTAAATATATTGTGTTATAGTTTGTATGAAATACTGAAACTTGAAACTTGTATGAAATCGCGGGGTATCCAATACGTTTTACACATAATATGTATGTGTATAACGTACTGGATATTGGGTACAAGTTATATACATACTAGTGGCGAAGCTACGGGGTAAGCCGGTAGTACAAGACAAGCCTATGCCGGACACATTAACAAATATTTTCAAGGAAATTGAGTAGCGTAGGGACTTAGTATAGCTCAAATAAGTAAGACAAATAAAAAAATCTAATTAAGCATTGGTTAAGTGCTTATTTTTCACTACCGGCTTACCTCCTAGCTTCGCCACTAGAACATACATGAAGGCCCTTCATATTGATATTCGATCTCCTTATTATGATTAACGTGGTCGAAAGGTCCTTTTTGTGATTATAAGTTCTGTTCACTCCTCTTTTACGGATTATAACATACATATACCTATATGAGTGTAGGTATATGTATGTCGGTTACTAATTGTCCATTGTCCATTTAAGCCCCAATTTTGTGGTAAAAGTGAAACAGGAGGCATGCTCCTAGTTTTATTCAACCCCATTTTTTTGCATGTCAAATTAAACATGTACGGTAAGTAAAAATAAAATTTTAGTTGTTAATTTCCTCGCTTTGCTATCAAATTACGTTCATTATAGCCTATTGACACACTACCTACAATATATTCTATATTTCGATTAAAACTAATCATACCAAACTTTTGCCAAAGCATAAGAAATTAGATACTAAATATAATTCATTTCATGTCACATCATCATGGTAAAGACAAGTGTCCGATTCTCTCAAATCATTGGCTCCAAAACAAGTCAGTTATAAAATCCCTTTTGGCACACTTTTTGTATATCGCGGGTCTGACTAACTGAAGCACTACCACCATAAGGTGATCTCCGTATACATTTACTATCCTTACATTGCAAGCTCATTGTACATCGGCTGATAACGACCACGGGATGTGGCGCGATCTCTTCGGTTCGGTGAGATGACAAACTTTTAATTATTTTTCGTAGAAGGACTGGCTGGTTGGAATCTTTTCTTTTTAAAAATATAGATGCAAACTCGGACTTTTTAAATTATCGTGACTTCTACATTGAAATGAGAATTTAATAAAACCATAAGCGTTAGACTGGCACAATATAAAAAGTTGCAAAAATAAAAAAAAAACAAAGCACTCATTTCAACTTGTAGATATTTTCTTGCCAAATTATCACAATAGTTTATGTAAGGTTCACACGAGCTTCAGAGTTAAGTACTTAGTACTTGTCACTAATAATTGTCCCAGTGTGTAAACGGCTTAAGTATTTGGGAGAAGAGCAAGTTCGAACTTTAAAATCGAACCTTTAAACAGTGGCTCGACGAAATATCAATACAAATCTCGAAGTCAAGGGTGAATAATTATAGTTACCTAATAAGCATGTGTGCTCCATCGTAGATCACATCTCTGCTTAACACCAAATGCGATGAATCAAACGCTTGCTTTTATGAAGTAAAAAAGTAGCCTCAGCTTCGTTGACCGAAACGAATTTTGTGATAATGTTTATCTTCTTATTTAATTTTCTATTGCTATTATTAGGTGTAGATACTGCTGTTTACACCCCGCTGGTACACAAGACCTCAGCACGTTCAAGCCACGCCTACTTGTCTTGAGCTACGATCTTGGCCTTCATCATCATCATGTCAGTCCCATTGACGTCCACTGTTAGACATAGGCCTTATTTTATAATAAACCTTGAAGTCATTTATTACCCACTACGAAAGAATAGAAAAATATGCGGTCGCAGAATAAGTCTTTTTTTTTATTTCAGAATCAAAATTAGGTAAGTTTGTGTTCGTATTGAGAAAGGTCTTCCCTTTTAAAACGAGTGCTTTAGTTTAGTAGTTTAGAAGTAATTAGTAGTAAAATAGTCCCATCTTCGGTACAGAATAAATTTGAGAATATAGAATAGTAAAGATACGTACCTAATGAACAAGTATGCTCCATCGTAGACCATATCGCTAAGCAGGATGGTGGGCAAACGCTTGTTCAACGTGATAAAAACAAAAAAAAAGAATAGAAAGAAAAAGAAGACATGTGATGTAACCTAGCAATTATGATCACCATTTTGATATTTTTGTTAAGTATATAAAGTTTTACATCATCTTTCACTTGTCTAAAATAACAAAAATCTTCCAAAACCAGTAAATAATCCGAAACAGGATCAGTGCACAGTCTCCCATTAAACAAACACTCCACATCGTTAGATTTTATGACATGCTACTGTTTTATGATACACTGTATTATGGGAGTCAATTATCTTGGGTGGTCCGGTGTTAATGGACTATCACCAACTAGGGGGGCAAGTTTGCTACTGAAATTTACATTAGCAGCAATTCCATTGCCGTTTATGACAAGTGATTTAACATTGAAGCTTGCCAATTGAAGAGATGGATAGCAAATGCAACAATTATACGTTTGGTATTTAGTCTTTAGGATTAAGGTTTGAATTTAAGTAGTCATTGCTTTGATTGAACATGAACAATGTACCTATTAGAATGATCTACTAATTCAAGTGGACTGTAGTAAATCTTGAACTCGAAGATCACGTTTTATTTTTTAGATTGACTGACATATTTCAAGATTAGAACGGGTATTAGAGCGGGAGAGCGTCTGTGGTCCAGTTGGTCGGATCCCTGACTTGTAACCGGGAGGTCCCGGGTTCAAGTCCGGCTACTGGACGTGTACCAATGGGACTCTTTTTCAGAGCCTATGTACGCAACGCAACGCTCGTACGGAGGAAGGGACAACATCGTGATGAAACCCGCACACCACAAGGTGTGTGAACCCTATAACGGCGATGGGCTCACCCCCTGTCACGTTGGGTTAAATACGCTTGGTGAACCGTGGGTATTTGCTTTAGCAAGTGCCTCTGCCTACCCCTCTTTGGGATTAAAGGCGTGAAGTGTGTATTTATTTTTATTTTTTATTAGAACGGGTATTACGATGCGAGCAAACAGCGAAGCGTTTGCGTTAAACCAGGAGAACGGCAAAACGCCAACCAGGTGGATTTACCATTTACACGAACCAAATGGGTTGCGACTACCCTCATAGTGCTAACCACCAGGATGTGGAATCACTTGGTGGAGTCTGTGTTTCCTGCTCAGTACAGTCTGAAGGTCTTCAAGTCGCGGGTGAGTAGGTACTTAATGAACAAGTGTGCTCCATCGTAGACCACATTGCTGCTTAACATCAAGCAGGATGGTGGTCAAACGCTTGTTCCTTTTGTTTAAAAAGAAAAAGGCAAGCTGAAATTAACCAAAGATAACCATTTGTTAATTTCGCGCCGAAATACCCGGTTTAATCCTTTTAATATACGTAGATCACTAGTGAAAAATATTCTTTAGGTATTTAACTAATATCGTTATGTTGAGAGCATGCAAACGATTTAGCTGCTCTAACTGTGCGTCAGTCGAAATTATTATACAAATACCTTTGCATAATTTCTCAAAGATTTGTAGATTAATTATTATCAGATATCTAACATATTAATTATTAATATATTAATTAATGTATTAATTATTATATTCTCAGCAGAATCCTTCAAAGATTTCAGGATTCACCATTGTCAATCAGCAATATTCAAATTCCACGGCCCCTTAAATAATACATGTCTACATTATCTAAACCGGTACAAAGTGTCAGTTGTAAATGCATAAAATTATCGAATTACTGCTATTTCCTTATGGTACGTTCGTCAAAGTTCAGTCGTGTATTCTGAATTGGCAAATAAAGTAGACCATTGGAGATATTTCTTCATCATCATCAGCACATGAACATATGCCATAACATCTAGGATAGTAATATGACATACATACCTACATACACTTCACGCCTGTCTCCCAGAGGGGTAGGCAGAGACTACAGATCTCCATTTGTCACGGTCTGACATACCCCTTTCGCTTCATCTACATTCATACATCTTTTCATACATGACCTCCGGTTTCGAGTACTTTTCACGCCACTTTCCGCCAGGACATCACCAATCTGGTCAATGTATGTCCTTCTGGGGCGACCTCTACTCACCCGGCCCATTACATCACGCATATAAAGTAATATGACTTTATTGGTTTTAGTGACTTCGGAACGTAATCAAGGTGGCATCTCATAGGGGGCTCTACAAGCTTAGGTGCCAATGAAAAGATGCCAGTTTCTTCCCAGTTCTTCTGGCCAGTAAAAGAAATTAATTAGAATCGGGGACTTTTACTTTGTTTTTCAAATCATACATGATATTCATGAAGCTTTGTGTTATGTTATGTATATCTATATGTTTTAGTACTTAAAAATAAAATAAATACACTTCACGCATTTTAATCCCAAAGCGGGGTAGGCAGAGGCACTTGCTAAAGCAAATGCCCACGGTTCACCAAGCGTATTTAACCCATCGTGATAGCGGATGAGCCCATCGCCGTACTTAAACGTTCAAATAAACTATTTTTTTTTAGAATTTTAACTGTATGCTTTTTTTTCTAATTGTCTTATTTCCAATACTGTTTATGGTTATCGACCTAAATTCAAAAGCTCTTACAACAAGCAACACCTTGGAATTTATCCTGTAACGTTGAGTAAACGCTGTAACAAAAAAAAAATCACTCGTTGACAAAACATTTCAATATTGGAATTCTTTCAAAGGCAAAACTACCTATGTTCTGTCATCGCCTGATTTTATCGGATCTGAAAACTCTGTGATACATCGCATTGGTTGAAGTCGTTTATTTCCGGACGTACTGTGCCATGTCTGGTGTAACAGTTTTTTCGTCATTTGCACCGTTTTTTATAGCACTTTCTTTGGGTAAGAAGGTCTACTTAGCTGGTTTCTCAGTTATTTCACGGATGTCTGAAACGACGACGCCCGTCCGTCACTGTAACGCGTGGCAGAGACACGCAGTCAATACGGGAAATTTTGTATATCTATATATATATATAGTAGGTAGCTTTTAGTTCTGTACGTTCTGTTTGACTGAAATTTCTTGAAACTTCTGTAAAAAAAATGGGAACATCTCCCTCTTTTAAATTTGTGTAACACTATTCGTTTCGCGTCAAATAATTTTGCAGTGTTTTTTTAATTAATTTGTTGTAAATTATTTTTTACTTCTGTAAAAAAGCTATGATATAACATGTTGACAACACTAAGCTACATCTTTAGATTACAGCATCATCTTGGAAAAGTTGTTATCTACCTACTCGAAGTGACTGATCTCGAATTGATTACGGGGACGAAAATATACGATTCAGTGATAAATAGAAAAAAAGAAAGACGATTTGACATAATTCAAAGAAAAAAAACGAAAAAAATGTATCAAGGAGGAGACAACAATGCCACAAACAATTGAACACATAAGTTTATGAAGGTGACAAAACTGAAAACGTTCAGAAATTGGCTTTAAAGATCTTTTAAAATTTCGTGCATTTGACAGATTTCTGAACCGTTTTGTATGAGCCCGATTGGGATACCAGCCCTTCGTTGTTTTTTAATGGGGAATTTTCTTTGGCGTTTTTCTGACAGATTTTCGGGCGCAGTTTTCCGCCCGAAAATTTACATTATTGTCATACTTTCCAAACAGAGTTTGACAGTAATGACAGCGAAAATCTGTCAGAAAAACGTCAAAGAAAATTCCCTATTGTCGTAACGATTAAACTCTCTTCGTCTGGTACATGAAACAATTAAATGTATAACTACCGAGGACTCGCCGAGCAAACCCGCAGGCGACAAGCGTGTATAAAAATAAATCTTTCAGTAACTATGTTTACACGTTATTTTAGTAGGCGACAACATTTTACGATCTTTAATATTTATTTCTCACATTCGACTTGACGACATTCGGATGAAACATATGCTCTTTTATTATTCTCTCTGTTTTTTTTACGAGTGTCAGTTTAAAGACTTTGGGGAATAAAACATTTTATAATAGCGCCCGATAATTCGAACAAATTATAGAAAATAAAACCGCGGCTGTATGTTTTGACGTTCCACAAATTTAAATAATTTTGTGATCTCTATGAAATGATTTTTATGAGCAGGTTTTTTTTGTAAGAGATTTCCCTTACAGGTCTGAAGCTTCACGAACACATTGCAAAAACTGTTTTTTTTTATTAATGCAAGCTGGAGTCAACAGCTGTATTGCCACATACATACATACCTAAACTTTTCATCGCCACCATTATACCCGTCTGTCATAAAACTCGACAAGACAAAAGCTCCCAAAGCTTTCTGGCAAGCGTACGTCTAAACAAAACAACGCAACTTTGACAAAAAAAAAGAAGTTTTTTTTTAATCACCCACTAAAAAGCGAAACGAGCCGTGTCACACAGAGCAAGAAAAATATACGAAAATAAGAAACATAAAGCGTCGCAAAGCTATTAAAACTACACTGTTTATAGTGACATACGGAATTAGACTGTTCTGTCGTCAGCCAATACTAATTTGGACTTTGTATGCAAAGAAAACAACCTTCTAATATTCCAAATGCGAAAGTTTATACTTCTCACATGTACGAACAATCTGAACCAATTTTGACGAAACTCAACGGCATTGTCGACTAGAGTAAAACATAGACATCGTATTTACTGCTGCTTAACATCAGGCAGGATGGTGATCAAACGCTTGTTCATAGGGATAAAAAATTACTAAATGTAATATTGTTTGTTTTAATTTTAGGTAAAAAATGTTCTCCATAAGCGAACGCCCACTGAAATGCTCGCCATACGCTCGTACCTAATGTTTAAAGTAATTTAAATGTGAACCTCTCAATCGTAGATGTTAATATTGTAAGGGTACTTTTTCCAGGATATTCCCACCCACTTTCCCACCACTGTGATTCCTGTTAGAGCCAGGATCTACAGCGCCACCCAGAACAGAACAGAGCACAATCAATGACTTCGTTGGGTCTATAGTCGTTAACAAGCTTCTTGTGTTCTCGTTAAAACATAGCATGCCAGCGTTCAAATTTCCCAAGAGAGGTTGACCAGCATTTCATTTTTAAGACAACTGTAATACAGGGTGGGTCCCATAACACGGGCCTAGGACTTAAACCAAGATACTTTTGGCTATTTAACATCATTCTAAAGTGGTCCTAATAGTACAAACTTTGTGGTTTTGAAATAAACTGGGTGTAAAGTTAGTAACTATAATCAATGAACTAATCATATTGCAATATCGCAAGTTATCGCTTAGAAATAGTTATGTGTCGTGGTACGGGGGCATAACAACATACGCTATGTTGGCTGTCAGAAAAGATTTTGGCGGTAACTGTCAGTGAAGTGAGCACTTACTAAATGCTTGCTGTCCATTGCTGGTAGGATATTAATTTTGTAAGGGATGATGCATTTTTTAAGTAATCATTTTGAAAACTTTTGACCACTTCTACGCGATTGCTGACAATCTTAAATTCTTATGTTCGGATTTTTGGCCCTGTATGGTTGTTTGGGGACAGTTCCGCCGTTTATGAACCGATTTTTATGTTTTTATCTTTGTTGAAATAAGGAAATCTTCGACAACTATTTACTTTGATAAGATCATAATGATCATCAGCTTTAGGTATGTCAAACTAAAACGGTACAGGACGAATGTTTATTTGTGGTATATAATTAAACACTAGTTTACCAATTTTTTAAATCATATTGTTGATGTTTAGGAAAAAGTTGAATAAGTTCTTTTGACGACAAACGAGGTCGCGGCAATAAAAAATAAACCGCCTCAGGCAAATATAGCCTTTATGATACATAATGATGAAGCGCAATCATGAAGAAATTGTATAACGGTATTGACATATTTTTAAAGAAAATTGTATTTTTATTACTTCCCATAATTTATGTCTTTTAAACTAGACCATAGATTATTTTACTTAAGAAGATCGCGCTACTCAATTCCCCGTAGATTTCATTACCTTTGATGTGTACCGCTGTTATCCAAGTTTTAATCCATTCCCATGGGAATTTCGGGCGAAAATGTAGCCTATGTTCCTCAGGGATAACGCGTCATTCATTAATTGAGTCAATTAACCACTTCCACCTGCTACAAACAAAACGCACTTTGATTTTCTCATCCATAATAATCATATAGAAGGAAAAATTGTTTCGTTGTTTGCATCGAAAATCACAGAAATTACTGCACGATAAGATTAATGTCGGGACTTGCATTCGTAGCGACTGCCATTTTGGCAACCGATTTTTTCGATACGACTTTGCAACTGTTGGGTCCACTTGGACAGATGATATGCACAAGATGTCTGGCAGAAGCTGGACGCGAGAAGCCGAAAACATATCACAGTGGCGTGCAATTGGAGAGGCCTATGTCCAGCATATCAATACTTTCATACAGGCTTTCATAGCAAGTCTCTCTTAGTAAAATAGTAGTGGTCGCCCCTCGATTTCATTCCTGTCGTTTTAGCATTATAATTTCATACATACCATAATACCCACACCCACGTCCCACAGGAACGGAGTGAAAAGTATTTTATATGTCCTTCTCCTGGTTCTAAGCTACCTCCCCACCATTTTCAGTCAAACCAATTCCACCCGTTTGAGTTATAACTGGTGTAACTAACACGATTTTCTTTTACCTTTAAGTTCACTAAGGTACCTACCCAGGCTCACTAAGGTACAAAGGCATCCCAAATTTCAAGCGTCTAACTTGAGCTGTCTAGATTTTTCATACAAAAGGATTTTCCCGCTAATTCCTGTTTACGTGTGAATTTCGGGAATTCCTTTCTTACCTAGGCTACGTCCCTTTCAAATTTCAAGTTTAAATTGCGTTTAGCCGTTTAGGCTGTGAGTTTCTCCTTTTATATATTTAATCCGGCAAACGTTGTTTTGCAAATATACATTATTAACAGTGTTTCTTTTGTATTATATGTATAATAATACACACATCAAAAGTGTCTAGGGATCAAGTACATTTTAGAAGATTACAATCAAGAATATATTTTACAAAAACTGAATTCATTCATAATTTTATTCAAAATGTGGTGATAAGTCATGATAAGTGATATTGATACAGGCATGGGGAATTAGGCGGATTGCTCAAACCAGAAGATTAGATTTGATTTAAATAAATTAGTTTTTTTTTAGAGCTAAAAATGTTCTTGATCCCTAAACACTTTTGATATGTACCTTCCTCCAAAATCACTAGCTATTAAAGAAAACCGTGTCAAAAATCCATTGCGTAGTTTAAAAGATCTAAGCATACATACATAGGGACAGATAGCGGGAAACGACTTTGTTGTATATTATGTAATGATATAGATGTACTTATTAATAATGATGTGTGAAATGTCACAGCATCAACTAACGAAAGACGAATGTGTACTCGTACACAAGACCAGAAAATCGTTCAGTTCGTTTCCCTAACACACACAGTTTCAAGCCAAAATAATACCAACTACTTCTCAATTGAAGCTAACTTCCTGAAGCAGAAAACTGCATTGTACCGTATCCCAGTCAGATTTTGGCTATGCAAAATGATACAGTCTTTATTTAAGAATAAGATTCAAACTGCATTGCTATAGAAAGTGGCATTTAAGACACTTCAAAAAGGTTTCAGGAAATCGAACAGGAGGCGCCAGAGTGTATTCAAGTATCAAACAAAACCTTTATAATGTGGTCTTTACTTAATATTGGGATTGGTATCTCATAAGGTTCTTACATCGGTTTCACTGTCTATAATTCCATGTCCATAATTCAAACATACGGAGGAAGCATGACACTTACACCCACCTAATTATATCCCACAGGAATGTATTACAGAAACAACACGTTGTACTGTCAGGGACTCGTCATTTTGTACACTTTGAACTGCGTCAGACCGTTTTTTGCCTTCCTGTCTGTAAAGAAGCGGGTTCAACTTATATTTAGAATCCTACTAAAAAGTCTCGTGCGATAAATGCTTTATGCACACTCATATAAAGACTGTTTTTAAGATAGTACCTACTGAGTGCAACAGTTTCAATTTACATGAGCTCTATGATGTATGTAATACTCTCATGGTTAGAGGTCACACTAAATTTCTTCAAGACTGCACATTTTTTTTAAATACTTCCGTTTAGAGTAAAGTAAAGATGGCTTTGTTTGTCTTCTTTCTTAAGTCAGTTTCTGTAATGCATGTTCGAGCTGTCAACTAGTAAAAGGTTGTTGTTGACATACAAAGATTTTTTTTAATGTTTGGTGTCTTTGATTTTTTTTTTATATAAAATTGATGGACGTTCAGAATTTGGAAAGTGACTACCCAGCCTAAGTCGCAGTAGATACGGTTTCAGCTTCTCAAGTAGGCGAGTCTAGTTGCCTTTCGAGTACGATATTCGTACGTATTGTTTACGCGTTTATAAATTTATCTCGCCTTTCGAGTTTCGCCAGTTCGAGTCGAGAATCTTTCCCTATCTAAATGTTTCTTTAGAATGTTCTCTGGAGTGTCAGTAAAAAAAAATTGGATCTTTTGTTAATATTGTCCAGTCATTTGATGTATTTGACAAAAAAACATGAAACATACACGGTTATATTCTTTACAATATGTTAACTAAGGTAGAATAACGTTCTCGGACAAGATTAGGAAGCATTAAACAATATGAACCTAAACTACAAATGCCCGTCAACATACATACATACACTTCACGCCTGTCTCCCAGAGGGGTAGGCAGAGACTACAGATCTCCATTTGTCACGGTCCTGACATGCCCGTCAACACACACAGAAAATAAATTAAAATAATGTCTAGGCAAAATGCGATTCGTCAACAAGTCATATGTCAAAAATAAAAGCGCAGTAAAACGTGTCGAAGCCCACCCACGTACATACAGTATGTTTCACAATTTCAGCACATTTTAACAATCACTAAAAGACAAAAGCACAGTTATCCGATCCCGCGCGAACGCCATCAAACGTCCGAAAGTGTCTCCGGGAAAGAGTATTAAAGAAACATGCTCCAGAACACCAAAACTTTTACTGTTAACGTAACTAACATAAGCATGTCTACACTGCCACTATAACTGCTTCTTGCTATAGTCCCTTTTCATCCAGACTGTCCAACAAAACAATGTTTACACAAGACAAAATTACGGTTACAATTTTGATGAACTGAGCTAGAACTTCTTACATTTTTGTGACGACAAAAGCTCAGATTAAGTACGATTGGTTGAGGAAGATAAGCCGCATTTACACAAAAGATTCCCGGAAAACGTCGCGGTATTGGGAGCGGGAATGTTTTCTTTCCGCGGCTCTGCTTACACAGTTGTCAACGCGGAATCGCTGACAGGCGGCCGGCGAGCGCGACGAACCGTTGACACGATTAAAATTGTGGTCAGTCCTAGTTCCTTCTTCCGACTTTGCATCTAGTCAGATTGTGCCTCGTTTGTAATAATGCTGTCTCCCACTATTTAGATTAGGGAAGTAAAAAAAAAACATATGTGTGCATTGCAATGCAGCGCAAATAATACGTATATACGTATAAATATATTTTCTTCTTATTTCTATACCGTCTTTAGTTTAATAACTATGTGGGACCCAAGATCAAAGGCTAGGCCCCCCGGGATCTAGTCCAGTTGTCACTGATTGAGCTCTTGTCTATTCTGGGTGCCGCTGTAGATCCTGGCTCTAACAGGAATCACAGTGGTGGGAAAGTGGGTGGGAATGTTCCGGAATCAGTCAGTTTCTATTTGTACATATAAAATCCTGTAATTTTTACTCTAAGACATTGGCCATTATGTTTACGTAAAATTAGTTCTTATTTTTCTTTCAGAGTTCTTGTAGCCCATGTTGTATAACTTTAAATTTAAATCCAATATACCCGATGAGACATAAAAATAATTCTATGCACTAGACATTCCATTACCAAGAATACGAAGCCTAAAAACTTTATGGTAGAATGGCAAGATAGTACAGAATGATTAATGGGACATTCTGAGTGCAAAAGGGATCATTGGGTAATGAGTTGGCTACTTATTGCCTTTTCAATCCGGCAATCTAATCCCCAATCGTCAGATTAGAAGTGATCAGTGGCGTGCATACCATACAGGCAAAAAGACACTGCCTAACTTAGTATTTTGGCTACCCGACCTAATAATAGAGTTATTGCTAGATCTTTTTTTTTTGTACTCACGACAGAGGTTAACGAAGGTCCTGTGTTTTGTGGATAGATGTGGTGAGTAGATAGATAGGTACCTATATTTCGCAAAGACAAGATACAATCCTTGGGGATTACAGTTACTGCCTAACTTGTCGTAAAAACCAGTGCACGCCACTGGAAGTGATATCATCAGGACTGCTTCATTGACAAGAGTTTATGTATGTATGTGTCTGTACACCGTGTACAAAATTAATCAAAATAAAACCAAGCACTACAAATAATGATAATAATATTCATAAAGTCAATTATAACAGCAAAAAAAGGTAAGAGCGTGTTTGATTAACTGTAAAATCATCAGTCAATTAACAATCAACACACAACAAAATTTAATAATGTATGACAAACAGAAAAAAAATGACCAAAGCAAAACAACATCAATTTGTCATTTCTTCTCCCTCAGAACATGAAATAGGCATCCCACTAACAGACTTAGGCACATCTACTCATACACAGAAACCAGTCACAGATGAATCTCACAGAACACAGAGATATCATACAAAGAACGGCTCAACTACGCCACATCCACGATCACGTGGAAGAGTCCGCGACCGAACGAGCTTTTAAATTAAACGTTGACACGAGAAATTTCATTCATTTCACTCGTTCATTCGTTCACGAAATCCATTAAAAGTCGTCGACGTCACAACATCGATCGTGAGCAATTAGTAAACAAATGAGCCAAGTGACAGATCGGGACGCCTGGCAACGAGTCAAACTGTCAACCTGGCCGCCGGGGATTCGGGGGGATTCACAATGGCGGTCGGTTAACGTTATTTATTGGTAAGCATGCTTTTCATCTCCGCGTTGACATTCCGGGGGGGAGGAGTGTTAATCTCTCTTGCGATTTAATTTTGTGTAATGTTTGATGACCTGTGACTTTTTGTTTCTGTATTACATTATTGTTTAGCAAGTGCCTCTGTCTACGCCGCTTTGGGATTAAAAGGCGTGAAGTGTAGTTTTATTTTTATTGCTTGCCTGCGTATTCAACGGTAATCCATTATCTATAGATTGCGATTTAAGAAAAGTATATGGATTGCATCCACTCAATGCTACTGAGATTGGACTGTCACTATTTTTCAGTTGTCAAGTGAAAAATACTAGGCTTAGAACATGGGAAGGGTAGTTAGAAAAACGGAGTCATCTAAGCTACACATTGATAGGTACATAAAATTCTATTTTCCCATTAGGATTGGCGAAGGTATCTTCCTCCTTGAAATTTTAGGCGTTAGTTATCATATTTGAGTATTGATTATAAGCTAAATAAAGCAGATGAATAATATCAGCTCCTCTACTCCATAAGTAAGTAAGATTGAAGATTATTCTAAAGACCAGTTTATGTACTATTCAAGATGATCGATTGATTTACCGTTCCGATCAAATGCCGTTGTGAACCCGCCTTTATACACGGAGAAGTAATGCGCCCGCGCACGGTGACAGCCACGGCCGAGGGAGTAAACACGTGTCTCCCTAAAAACACACCAACAAATCACTGGGAAATGTTTACATTCGTCTATTTTCGAATTAATGACAAAGTCTGCTTCGCGCTGAACCGACAGCGACTCGACAATAGGGTTGAACGGGGAACGTAAACATTGCATGTGTTTTATTGTGTACTAGGTATTAGTGACTGGCTGGAAATAGAACCGGCGACAAATGGAATTACAGATTCGATGTTTAAAAACTCTGCCTGCCCAATCACAGTTGATAATAGCGGGGTTCACACACGTAGCTTAGATATATCTGCAGGTTTTCTATGCCTCTCACTATAAGGATTGCAGGTGTCCATTGCAGTAATATAAAAGAACTTGAGAAATCTTGAAGACTGTTGACGTGTAATGTACTTTGCTTACTCCAGCAGGCCTAGAAGCGCTCCAAGAAAGACATGACAAAGCATACCAGGCACTGCGATTGGTTGATGCAAGCATAGTTGCACAATGTGTGACATAGCAGCCAATCATAGCGCGCATTTGTTCTATGTCTTGTCTTTCTAGACGCCCTTGCTAAGACTGCTGAGCGGTATTTCAAACTGCCTGATCGATCTGTGGGAGTAAACCTATTTTTTTTTCTAGAACAGTGCATGCTTATATGTAACTGATATGACTTATTTCAACCTCCAATACACTGCATCTTCAACTTACATGTTCATGAATACCTATTGAAAGGGAAGTGAATATCGCACGGAGTAATAATGTCGTTTACCTAATCGGAAGATGGGTAGACGCGTTCGCAGGCGATCGCGCGCGTTGACGCACGTCTCGTTTCGTAAGCACTTTCCTCGCTGTGACCATCGCGCGTGAATGGCCATTTTGCGCATACACCACACCGCCGTAAAGCTGGACGGTCATTCGGAAGATGGGCTTGGTCTTTGTAATACACACTCAGATAAACAAAAAGCTTAATAGATAGGAGAGGATAAAGATAAGATAATTTAAAAAAAGATGTCCTCTTCGCGGATAAAGATCGTTTTTCATCTTCAGATGCAAGAAATTACTAGGCATAATTAAATGCACAACGCAGATGTCTTCTTCCAGAAGCTTTCACATCACTTTCTTCTCCAATTACCTTGACTTGAGTCCGTTGACACGCATTTCATCCTGCCTGACATTATACCAAAGTTTATATAGTTATTTTTTGGCCCCTGGTAAAGTAATGTATCTGCTACCCACGTAGCTAACCGTGCCGCGCCAAAAACGGAGTGCATCAAAATCAAACTTAAAAAAAAATAAAATAATACACAAGATCGGCAACACGGTTCCCCTATAGTGTGATATAAAAAATACACATACTGCTTATATTCATTTGATATGTAGAGCAGTATTATTTTTCTACATTGGAAAATCCTCCTCCTAGAAGCGACGCGAAGCATGAACAGAATATTAGACTTGTTTAAACAAACCACCTTACGTTGAAAACTCCTACAAACACGGAGAATTTATTCAGACACTTTCACGTTGTCACTTGCTGCATAGATCGCGTGCCTGTTGCAGTGGGCGCTCACTCTAACAATGGAAAAAAGCGGAAATACTTTGACGTCCGCATCGCCGGAAGTGAATCGGAAATAAATTATTGATGAACATCAACCGACTAACTATATTTTGACGTCTTTGTTATATATTTACTTCTATGCTGTTACGTGTTGTGATGTCGCTCGCTCGTCATCGACACTGCCACTTTCAGTGTATCTGTTAGTTTAATTCAATGTGGAATGACTTGCCGGAGCCTGTGTTTCCTGCGCAGTACAGTCTGAAGGTCTTCAAGTCGCGGGTGAATAGGTACCTAATGAACAAGTGTGCTCCGTGGTAGACCACAAATAGCGGCTACTTAACATCAGGCAGGATGGTGGTCAAACGCTTGTTCTTAATGATAAAAAAAAATATACAGATATTGTTAATCATTAGCGTGACGGCTATACCATTACTATTGTTTATTTACACACACTTTAACATCATTACAGGTAGTAGGCCAATTGCGATATTAAAGCAAATAATTTATATTAATATTATAAAGCTGAAGAGTTTGTTCGGCACAGCTAGTAATAAAATATAGGTTAAATAAAAAAAATATTGACAGATTAAAATTGTACATAAGTATTAAAGTAGGTATGTATTAAAATTATGCATAACTAAGTATTTAATTAACTGACAAACTTACATGTTAGCGAATGACATGACGTCATTGTCTCCTAGTTCATTTATTATTCTAGAAATTTATAATAGGACACAGCTAAAAAGCTAAGATGTACGATGTATCGTACGGTCAGGTTCACCCATTAGCATCCCAAACCAGAATGGGACATTTATGAACTTTAAAAGTAAAACATCGTGAACAAGCTCATTAACATAAAGATAGTGTGACAATAATTTCTGGAAGTCCGCACAGACTGTCCCGGTCTCACACGCATACACACATACCTCGTGTCATTGGAGACAATGTCTCGTTCATAACCGCAAATCGTTCGAAACATCCGCTAGGGTGACTACACTGCCCGCCCACAAGGAACGTTTTATGATGACACGCGCGACAGATTCCTGAAATTGTGGGACTCAAAGTGCCCCGTTGGATGCTCCACAGCTAAACATATCTGAGCTCATCTCTCGTGAATAGGTGCTTCATAGAAATCCTAAACTAGCGCATTCGGCAAATTTTGGTCTTCAAGAGACACTCCAGTTTTATGGGAATTCTTTGAAATTTTACATTTTATTTTGGAAATAAATTACTTGGGATGGATGTGATGTCATTCGACGGATATATTTCTAAAATGTTATAATTATCGCGAATATTTCACATGATATTATTTATACTAACGAATGTAATAATTTGTGGATCCGGCTAGTGATCTATTCTAATGTAACTGTTTACTAATACTAGCATTAAATAAATTAAATAATTGTTTCTCACTTTTCTGATTTCTGTGTGCATTTTTCCGGTCAATTTCACTAAACTATCTACCTATATATATAAAAATGTATTGATGTTCGTTACTCTCGCTAAAACTCGAGAACGGCTGGACCGATTTTGCTAATTTTGGTCTTAAATAACACGGGAAAGTCCAGGGAAGGTTTTAAAGGTGTATTTATTCCAATACACGAGGTGCAAATCTTCATACGGCAAAAGAAATGTTTGCCGGGACAGCTAGTAAATAATAAACCAGTTGGTCGGATACTTGACTTCTAACCGGGAGATCGCGGGTTCGAGTCTGGCTACCGGACGTGTACCAATGGGACTCTTTTTCAGAGGTATGTACGCAACAAAACGCTCGTACAGTGAAGGACAACATCGTAATGAAAGCCGCACACTGCAAGGTGTGTGAACCCTATAACGGCGATGGGCTCACCACCTGTGACTTTGATGATTGAACGTGACAGGGGCTGAGCCGATCGCCGCTATAGGGTTCACACACACCTTGTGGTGTGCGGGTTTCATCACGATGTTGTCCTTCACCGTACGAGCGCTGCGTTTCGTCAACAACATGTCCCTGTTTATTTAACAAGGACTTTTTTAAAAGCGTCCAAATTGATGTCGTTTTAAATAATACATTCTGGTAATTCCTATTTTTACAATCGCCCCTAAGAAAAGACGTGTTCAAAAAAAAAACAAGCAGATGTACCTACACAATTAACATCGATGACCTGGCTTCTCTTCCCCCTTGTTTGTCTTATTGTACCGTGCATTTCAACTAAGAATATGCTTGACATGTCAAGTTAAACTGCCTTTATCTCTGTCCCATTCTATGTCTCGGCCAGTGGCGTGCACTGGCTTTTACGACAAGGTAGGCAGTAATCCCCAAGGATTGACACCTTGTATAGGTAACTTGTCTTTACGAAACACAGATACCTTCATATCCACTCACCAACAAAACACAGGACCTTCGGTTAGCCCATGTCGTGAGTACAACAAAAAAAGATCTAGCAATATCTCTATTATTAGGTCGGGTAGCCAAAATACTAAGGTAGGCAGTGTCTTTTTGCCTATATGGTGTGCACGCCACTGGTCT
>SJJU01012866.1:0-14110 GCA_012932125.1 Conopomorpha cramerella
AAAAAGACCAACCGGACCACAGACGCGACGAAATTGAAAAATATAAAATAACAGATCACAGTACCCCACACTATTGATGCAAGATCTAGGAGATATGCAAAACGTACGTCCGTTCGTCAGAGCTTCAGGCTATGTGCAACCTTGTGATGCTATTATCATACAAAATATAGTTTTATTCCTTACACGTTACAGTGTATTTTTGTTCGGCAACATGAACAGTTATTATGGTGTCAAAAGGAAGTAATTCAATACACTTGAATGGATAGTGTGTTAATACAATATCTACCCTCATCTTGACCAGTAATTTCTATCTAGATGCAAATTTTACTTGACATTTTCAATTATTTTTTTGAAAAGAAAATGATGGTTGCGTACGTTGCGTTATTTAGTTGCTGTTTATGTCCATTGTATCATTTGTTTGACAGTAAAAAAAAAGATAATTTTTAATTTATTTTATTTGTCTCGTTTCAGGTAATGGTGGTTCAGTTTTCGTCGTAACTAGAATACAAAGTATGTAAAAATAACACTTAAATATGACTATATTTATAATTTGTGATTTTTTATAGAGAGTTATAAAAGGCATTTATTATAGTTATTAACCGCGTTCACAAAAAAAGAAGGAGGTGCTCAGTTCGTCGATATTTTATGTATTTTTTTAATGTTTGTTACCTCAAAACTTTTGGTTGGGTGAACCGATTTGTATGATTATTTTTAATTTGAAAGCTGATGCTTCCCTTTTGATGCCATTTAAATTTGGTTCAATTCTGACAATGGTATCCGTGAGAAAACCGCAAGTCTGTCAATTTTTACTAGTTCAAGTCGGTACTTTTTTCTTTAGAGTTATTTTATCTAGATTTTTATGTTAAACTAGTGGACTCGACAGACGTTGTCCTGTCTTTAGTCTATAACCTCAAGGGTGGCCTGTGATGTAATTTTTTTCTTTCATAAGAACCTTCTGCTGTCATTAATAAGCACAACAAAGAAAGAATTAGCGAAATCGGTCCACCCGTTCCGGAGTTATGGAATGACAACGAAAAGTGACTTTGATTTTTATAAAGATGGGAACAATGAGTTGGCTCTAGGAGGTCCTAAGACAGCTGTTCCTAATGGCGGAGTTCCAATTTATATTCATAGTACTTTAGTGTATCTGAATCTGATTATAAAAAAAGAAAAGCAAACTATCCAGGAAGTTTAAAGACTCCAATAGCTTCGCCAATAGGTACCTTCAAAGCATTTAACTAACTGTAAGTATACTACAAATCAATTCCCTTTGAAATTGTACGCGAGCACTTGAAACTTACTATCCATTAAAAGTTAAAAGCCTCTTACGTTAATGTGATTTGTGAATAGGAAAACCTCTTCATCGGTACATTTCCTTGATGATTCTAGTTCAGTATACCGCTATGGGGCGGTAACTAGTGCTTTCAGGCCTATTACTCGACTAAAATTAAACGCGCCGTCCGCCACTTCCGTTCTGTGTATTAAGCATACCTACTGAAGTTAATACGCTAATGTTTACACCAACCAAGCCACGTGCCGAGGTCAACGTTCTTCAGTTCCTTTTTCGAATTGTTGTTTATTTTTTCTAGATTTTCTAAACGGCCAGTTATCATAATCGAATTGAGATCGTAATGATATATCGCTATTATCTTAGATCATTCGATTAAAATCAACTTAGCGTATGTTAATATCGACTATGTTTTCACCTGTCCCGATGTTTTTCTGTAATCAAATCTTGCAAGTTATTTTTTTTTTATATGGCCTATACATGTTCATAATGACTTGTATACAAGTATATGGGCATTAAAGGTAGATAGATAAAAAAATCTTTTGTGCGTAGTTGTTATTAAGTGCTGTTTTCACCATAACAATAATAATAGACGTTAAGAAAAATAATGTTTCGAACATTAGAAATTTCGCCAATCATTAAAAAAACATTTTGCCACAAAGAACTTTTGCTCGTTCGAATGTAATTATATCATACTTGTATTCTCATTGCGTTTGTAATAGCACTGTTTCGTCACATTCCCACTTTGTCTAATTTTCCATTAACATTCGAATGTATGGTAATTTTGTTGTTTCACGTAATAGCTCTTGTGCGCGAGTGACTCACGCGCAGTTATTTTTATTTACAATCCAATAGAGGGTACTAACTTCTATTGTTTTTGTTGTGAAATGAGGTTTGTCTATTAAGTTGTTTTCTTTTGTTCTGCGCTTTGTTTTTTTTAATATTCGGCCAGTACCTATGCAATTGGTCATAACACTGGCAGTAGAAGAGTTCCATCTTCCGAAATGAAAAAAAATATATACATACTTTGTACTTCCTGTTTTACTTTTAATGCTGGCAGTAAAGACCCATTAAAAAAATCCTTTCTAATGAGGTAAATGTTCCATTTAGATATAATACCTCTTAGGTCACTTTAAATTTTTTTTTGTCCAATAGTACCAAAAGAAATGCCTGTCATACTAAAGTACACCCATAACCTATAAATAAAGTACAAACAATTCCTAAATCTAATCTTCCGTAAACGATATAGAACAGACATTTTAGGAATACCAATAAAACCATAACATTTGTTTGTAATAGTCATAATTTTGTTGGACGATAGTAAATCGTTTGATAGCATCTAGGCAGTCTAGACGAACAGTCTCCAGTGATCGTTTCAGCCGGCCATTCTCGGCCAAATACGGTGCGCACGCGCCGGCTGCGCGTCGACAGCCGCTCAATGGATTTATTGTTTCAATGGTCAAACAAGTGAATGCTGTGCCGATGATTGCCTATGAATTTCAAAAGAATATAAAATTTTCCGTCGTATTTATGAGTACTTACTTAGGTAGTTAAAATTATGAAAAAGGGGGCCAAGTAAAATATCTTTTGGTGGAAGTATAATCCAACTTTTCAGTTACTGATAGAGTTTAATTATTAGGTATAGAATATCATTGGATTAATTAATAGCTTCACAACTTTCTCATAGAGCAATAAATGTCCAGCTGCAACGATTTTAACTTGCAGTGCATGCACTCTTCCGAGGACGAGTAGCAGCGTTCACCGTTATAGGGCTTTCATCACGATGTTTTTATTCACCGTACGAGCGTTGCGTTGTGTACATAGGTACTGAGAGAGAGAAAAGAGTCCCATTGGTACACGTCCAATACTGCCGGTGTCGAATCCGCGATCACAAGTTAAATTCCGACCACTGGACCCCAGACGCTCATAACTGAAATCACGCAAATTAAATCGGGAGGCGTCTGTTAGTTTATACTAATATTATTAATGCGAAAGTCATTCTGTCTGTCTGTCCTGCTTTCACGCCAAAACTACTGAAGTGATTTAAGTGAAATTTAGTATACAGTTTAGAGCCTGAGACAGGACATAGGATACTTTTTATCCCTATCCTGTGGGAGGCGACACTTAATAAAGGATGTTATAATTATAGAAATAATGAAAATACGCGAATGAAATCGCGGGCGTCTACTAGTATATCAAATAAAACGCAATAACCTACCTCTGATTACAATATTTGCTATAATGTTGACGCTTTATAAATAAATCAAGACACACCTACACAGGAAATTGTTGTAAACATGTGTTCGCAAATTACCATCAGAAACTATACTAGAATATACAGTAAACGACCTTTATATCCTAGCAATTCACATAGAATTCCTAGATCAAGTTATGTACGGAATAAACAAATGACTTTAAAGATAGGTAAGTACAATTATTCATTTCGATGGCTTCCCGCCAAAAAGGTCTAAGCGACATTTAAGTAATTTTACAGGAGAGTGGCTTAAAGTTTAAATAAAGCAGTGCTTTGGGAGAAAAACACATAATCTCTACCGCGTACATCAAACTACGTCATACAGGTATGAAACCTAGACGAATCGACGCAGAAAAAAAGGCGATCCAAGGCGTTTGTGGCTGGAAACCATCGATTTACAAATTGACAGTGTTTCAAGAATGTTCAAGCGAATGGATAAAAAGTTTGATATCCAATGGGGAATTTTTTTTGACATTCACTGACAGATTTTCGTACGGAGAACTGTCATTACTGTAAAACTTTGTTTGGAAAGTATGACAGTAATGACAATTCCCCGAAAATCTGTCAGAAAAACGTCAAAAAAAATTGTCCATTGAAGTCAATCCAGTTTTCATTACATAGTATAAAACAAAGTTGCCTGCCGCTGTATGTCCCTATGTATGCTTAGATCTTTAAAACGGCGATGGGCTCATCCCCTGTCACGTTGGGTTAAATACTCTTGGTGAACCGTGGGCATTTGCTTTAGCAAGTGCCTCTGCCTACCTCGCTTTGGGATTAAAAGGCGTGAAGTGTATTTATTTTATTTTATCTTTAAAACTACGCAACCGATTTTGTAGCGGTATGCTTTAGTAGGTGCAGTGATTTAGTAGATGATTAAACTCTTCTTAAATCAAATCAAATCATTTATTTGTGAATACATGTCAAGTTGCTGTTAAATCTAAAATATAATATAATGGACAATATATTATTACTGGACATTTGCTTAGCAGGTCCTACCCCGCTTTGAGATTAAAAGATGTGAAGTGATTTTTAAGCCCCTAAATCATACGAAGGTATAAATACAGTAATGACGAGAAATCGTATTGAATATTCAACAGCCACTCGCCAAAATATCCTTGTCGTACTCTGCCTACCTTCATACAACTTTAGCTCTGATGCGTAGTACCGAAGTGATTCATCGTTCAAGTGATAAATAACATGGAATTCAATGGCGGTGTACTCGTGAGACGTGAACAAATTAAATCAATTCATTGAAGGGAAAAAAAAGTGGCACGTGAATTAACAATAGAGTACAGAATCACAATTCGCTCGTTTACTGCAATAACGTGACAGCTCAAAATGTGACACTGTTAAAATAACAATCTGGTTACTATTACTAAGGATTCGACTTTGTGACGGGAAGCGATGAGATGCAAATGGCTTCATTATTTCTCATTTTCAAAATTATTTTTCGCTGCAATTATTGTGTTAATGTGGTGGATTTAGTGTAATAATGTGCTGGTGATGAAAAATAATGTAATTAGAGTGAGAAGTAAAGGAGAGGACTTCTATTTGATCAATTTGTTATTCCCGTATAATGTACCACGCAGCATTGTAATGTGATGGTCCACCCTCACGTTTCAATGAGACTTTGACGATTGACGACTATTTATACCAGGTTGCTCATCTACACTTGACACTGGAAAAAATTATTAGCACAAGCTAAAAGATTGCCTTTTAAAAAAACTTAGACTTACTAAGGATTCTTTTCACAATAACAAAATATTGTCAAATGTCGTGTTGTTGCAGTCAATGAGCGAATTATACAACTCGTTAAATGAAAAACGTCGCTCAAACATGAGGAAAACATACAGCCCACGACCAAACAACTTTCCCTAAGGAACCTTATGTCCGAAACAAAAAAAAATTGTTTCATCCCTCCATACATCACGGGTAATATGGCTTGAGTCGAGTGACCGCCCCCGTTTTTGTAGCAATACAGTTGTTCCAACGTTGTTTTGCCAATACATATTAACCCTTAATTGTATATCGATGTAGTATACTTTTGTGTAACTCTTAACTGTATAGTACAATAGTATAAGGCCCCCATATACAGATTTTTTTATTCTAAATCATTGTAAAAAAAATACACTTCACGCCTTTTAATCCCAAAGAGGGGTAGGCAGAGACACTTCATGGTCAAAGATCCAACTAATACGTACGTACTAATACACAACTTTTTATTTTTCCCATGATGTTAATGATGAATGAATTTATGAGCGTCAACAAAAATCATGCAACTAAGGGTTAACATATATATCTCTTTGCATTGTTGCTCAACTTATCACTATATGTACAAAAGCTATGGAACTGTAGATACGTATATCTACAGTCCGACAAACAGTTTTTTTGTGGAGTGTATGCTGAATATTTAAACTGTTTTTTTTCAACACTCTTTTTTTTGTATGTATGTATTTGTATTGTATTTTCTAATTTACATAATAGGTTCATTATGATATGTACGTTGTATGTGTATGTATTATATGTAGTTATATATACTTAGGCTTTACAATAATGAGGAATTGCTATTTCGAAGATACACAGAAGCCAACTTAACGTTGTCAGTTGTCACATATGTCAAATACGGAATAACCAGTCAAGTAGACCTGTAAATAACCGTTGTATATAGTGAACAAGCTTATTTGTTAATTATTATGGTTCTATTTCTAATTATTTTGCAAGTGCCCTCTGCTACACCGCTTGTGGATTAAAAAGGCGTGAAATGTATTTATTTATTTTATTTATTATGTATTTCTATTTTAATAATTAGTTAGTGCAAGGTTAGGTTTCGTTCAGATAGCAACTGTCAATACATACATATATTTAAATTAGGTTGCCTGGAAGAAATCGCTATTAGCGATTAGTTCGCCTATTGCTTTTTTGAAATTAGAATATTTATGATTATTACAATATGTTTTCTGTAAAGTGTCCAAAGTATCCCTACTATAGGGCAAACGCCTTCTTACCATTTGCATGCCATGTCATTTCCTTATCTGTAATACTAATTTTACAATACCTACAACGTTAAATTCCTCAGCATACTTCCACGCATATAAAGGCTTATCAAGGTTCATAAAACTCTTCATACAGTCATAAATACGGCGAAAATGGTCTTTGACCGTAAAAAAAACAACACACTGAAATGTTTCTTCTTCTACAACTTTGTCGTAAGTAACCGATAGCAGAAATTACATTATAGTTTCATTCATTGTTTTTACGTTTTGCGGTTTGTATTTTCTTGCAAATAATTTACTTAGTACTTACCCACGAGGCAACCACAAACACGCCATCTCACTCTAACAAATCAAATCTAATTTACAATTCATCGCAATGACGTAACTTTACTAAATCATTTTAGATGGATCTTGATGTGCGCGTGAGTCATTCAGGTAGGGGGGCGATGCGTAATACAAACGCCCATTGGAAACTAGGTCCTATTACGTGCGAGGTAAAGTTCACGATGTGGTACAAAGTCAATGAACTTGTACAATAGTGCTGGAAGACAAGTACTTACAATTACGAATTGAGATTTTTTTTTCACTTACCACTTCTAAGCTTTGTTGGTCAGCGAACGCGCCTCGTGTAAGTACCCGGTTAAATAAATCGCTGAAAAAACAAAACTGGTTTGAGATACAAAGAAAAAAAACTAGATACACTCCCACTAATACTTATAAATAATGCTAAAGAAAAAAGAACCGACTTCAATCAGTACGAGTCGCCCGCCCATTTGATTTTTTAAAGTTCCTCTCGATTTTTTTAGCCTGCCAACATCAAACGCAACTTTCTTGCCAACATTCTTGCTCTTCAACCAAGTGGTAACTTGGGACTACCTTAGAAATATACACAATAATTATAATAACAGCAAAAACATCAAAATCGGTTCATAAACAACGAAGTTACAGGCGAACTAACTTAAAAAAGCGACATCTACAGGCGAATTAAGAAATCGCCATAAAAATTGATAATATGTAGACATAGACATAGACATTCATTTATTTTTGCTAAAAACACACAAACAACAATTCAGTACAATAGGTTACACATACAGTTCATGCTAAATGCAGAATTCTTATCTATCGTTCCTGTGTCTATCAGCAAAAAAGAGACGCCGACTCAGCATATTGCCACGGTTGCCCGTGACGCTGGTGTAGATTTTTGTCTTTCACTGAGACGCGTATCGTCGAAAATATTGCAATATTGTTGCTTATAAACAGCAATAGCACTTAAGCTAACTATTTTGTACTTATTTCAAACTATTGTTTGGCGATTATCTTGAAATTTTAATAGCATGTCGTCATTACCTGGTTATCTTAGTTTGGAGCAGGTGACCGTGTGTGAAATGTCACTGCATTCTCATATTGTCTGTTTTGCAACTTACAGAGTATACGTGAAAAATAAATACACTTGACGAATTTTAATCATAAAGTGAGGTAGGCAATGGCATTTGCTAAGCAAATTATCACGGTTCTCCTAGCGTATTTAACCCACCTCGACAGGGGGTGAGCAAGAGATTTCAATTCAATTTGGTACACAAGTAGTCTGGAGAGCCTGAAATAGGTAGGTCATGGTTATTTTTTTATACAAAAAGTGTTTTAATGTAGTATGTGTAGTTGTACGGAAGTATTGTTATTTTTACAGCTAGAACCTTGAAATGTAACTTGATATGCGTCAAGAAGTCGCAACGATATTAATCAATGTATGAATAACTAAAATTACGGGAGTGAAATTGCGGGGCGTTCAAGTACATACACTCTTGGTCATCCACGATGACCTATGTAGGTACCAACGTAAATTCCAACACGGCAAGTGCAAGCTACCGTCACGAATACAAAAAACAATACACGGCCACAACTCTTTGTAATGTCTAACCGAAATGTCGAAAGGGAAACCTGTGACCACGCCCATCGACTTTCACCATCATAGAAGGCATAAGGCAATCAAAATGAGTTTAGGGTACACTCATTCTTCACAATGGAGAAGTAATTTTCGTGAACTAACGCTTCCGCGCATGCGCAACGCTCCGCTCGTTGCCTCATCCTCCGTCGAGATGCTCTCGTCGACTGGGAAGTAACCCATTTAGTACAGTTAATTAAATTCGAATTTGGAATTGTCGAAAACGGTTAGACTGGGCACTTACATTACATATTTTATTTTTTCATTACCATTTCGTTAAGTGACGGTGGCGATTTGAATGCATGACTTGAAATCTATTAATGTGACACTGTTTAGATATTCTATTACAAATGATTCACAGTCAAGAAAATCGAGTAAATTAGTAATAATTTATTAATATTAGTATGATGTTTGTGCGTGGAGACATCATGTCCTGTCGTTTCGAATTACAAATAATTACTCGCATGACGACAATCCATCCACGACGGACAGATTTACGTTGCGCCCGCGCAGACAAATTGCTCGAAATATAGTCGTCCCTCACTGGGCCATTCGCCAGTTGTTTATATGTCGTGGATCTTAATCGCCAATGCTAATTGCAGCTGCTGCCGCGATATCCTCACGAGCTTAATGTATACCACAACTGGATATAAACATGTGAAATTATATTATAATTTTCGCTGACATTTCAAAGGCGTATAGGTTACAGTCGAGATTATTTATCTGCCCATAGATGGTTGCCAATTCTAAAAACCCGATCCTATTAGGCGTGTATCACACACAAACTATCCGACACCACACAGTCAATAAAGTTGCTGTGATTGATTGATGGCTGACGGTGGAGCGGCGCGCACCGCACCGCAGCGCGCAAAACTTGCATCAGTGAAACCTGGCACTGGTAATTGGATAAAATTAGAATAAGAACCATGAAAAGTTGTCACAGGCATGTTTAATGGGCTGATAACTGTGTGCAAATTGTTAGGCTCCGGACCTGTCTCGTTTTCCCACCTGTATTTGATTATTATGGTTGGAAACTTGCACTAGTATGTCAAAAATGCTGTCGCTCAGATTGGTATCTCGGCGAGCGAATGTTTCGCATTTGCTGCTCTGTTATGGGTAAGAAAAACTATGTGCTGGTACTGCTGAGAAATCGTGGAGACACTATTGAATAGTAGTCTTGGGTATTTGGAGAGATTTGTGTTGAAATACATAAAAAACTGACGACCAAAATTCGTTCCTCGTAAGTCGCTAAGTCCTGACATGAACTAATCGAGCACTACTTAGATAAGTTTTATGCTTTTGTTCGACTCGAATAACAAATGTCAAAAATAGATAAATGCGCCAATGTCATTTATTTTTCGTTCAGATCTGGAGGTTAAGTTTACATTTGATAATGCAAACAAACATGTCTAATCTTTGCAATCATTGATGTCTTTAAAAATTGGTCCTTAGTCTAACATCTAGATTGGATGTACAAAAAAATGTGTATTGGTGATAGATGGCCAGCCCATCTCCCCAATCAGCCAATCGAACCCCTTTCTTGCCGCGAATATGGTAAGCTAGGTTTCCTCTTTCGAAGGTAATACATATAGCATGCTTATTTCTCCATCTCAAACCTGTACAGGCATTTGATTAAGGTAGGATTAATTTCGTTTTAAAATGTCACCGGTTTCATATCCCACTTGCCACAATCACACGCGAGCATTCTATTGTTATTTAGTTATTCTTTATCAGCACTCCACGTCTCGGACATCAGCAGTAAAACGGAGTTAGTTTCTCGAGATAAATATGAAGGTCAAATAACACATACTATGTAGAAATCACCTACGTCCAGATAATAGAAAGCCCGCTTATGTCAGACGCACTGCAGTTTAACGTCCGTATTCTGAAACAATGATCAGCGTTCGAGTGATCATCATTTGTCTCTTTCACACAGACGCGTTTAGAGCGAGACAAAAGTCACTTGAGCAGTGACAACATGCTTCGGAATACGGTCCTAACACTGGTGTAAAAGTGGGACGAGGTCCGTGTTCGCCTCCATAAATGGTTGATAGACTTCCGCTGGGACCTCCATGGCGATCGGCTGATGAGTGTCGACTCTTAGATGAGTGAAGAAAAAAAAACAAGAAACAAAGCCTTTTGTGGCTAAACTATCCGCGCGCTTCAAATATCTGACTTATATTTGTTTCTTTAGAAAGTTAGGTCGGCTGATGTTGATACATATATGTATGAGTGTCTATATATCTGCCATAATGTTATAACTTTTATTTACTCATTGCAATAATAGTATTTTTGCTCAGGCCTGAATACATGAGCCTCTCGAAAGGACGGGCAGCAGCGCTCTCTGTGAGTTAAACTACAACACCACTGCGATCGCCAATCCTCATGCCTGTGTGGCGATTATTGGCATTTCCCCCCAATTGATCATAGATATCATGGGGGAGGCGCTCGTCCAGCAGTGAACGTCATGTGGCTGATGATGATTATGAGGTTTTTTTACGCTTAAGTATGTCAAAACTTCAGAAGGCAACATTGGACAGAGGAACATGCAAGGCCCCTCACTGTCCCTCTGGTGAGCAGATAGGAATGTAGGTACCCCCCAGGTATGCTACGACCTAAGTGGGCAATATCAAAAAGTTTATTGAGAAATTTCTAAAAACCAAAAGTAATAACCAATTGACAAAATACTAAACATAAATTAAATTTAATCCCGCACAAAATAATATTTGACCCGAATTTTCATTCGAACCAGAATTTGAAGATTTAAGTAATTAAGTACCTAAGTGGAAATATTGACTTTCATACCGCTTTCATTTCAAAAACCTCTTCATCCGTATCCATTTATCATAATTATTTTAAGTAAGTATAATAAGAAAATTGTATTTTATTACAAACACTTTATTCACTTCTTAAAGCTTAATAAATGTCATTTGTTTAAAAAAGCAGTCTCAAATAACACAGAGTGGTTGTAAACCTTGCGTGGGATAGTATTAATACGTATAAGTACTTTTGTCGTTAAATTATAATGTTCTCTCGTAGGGGATATTGATTTTATGAACGATAAATTTGATATTTAACATTGTTTACGAACGGATGGCCGGTTAATATAATGCGCGTGCGCACGTCACGTACTTACAGATAAATATCGATTTATTGGGAATAATGGGAGCTCGTGTCTTGAAATTAAATTATTTATATATATTATAATTTCTTCTTAATGTTATTTAAAATAAATAATTTCGTTTTAATAACACTACTGTTAATTTATACGAAATAAATTATTACCTACTACGAGTAAGGTACTTAAAAGTACACGTCCCATTCAAATATTTTCATTTGATATTGAACAAGATCATACAGTCTCCTGCATTTGATCCTAAAAATATTATAAACGCGAAAGTTCAGATGATTGTTGGGACGTTCGTCACACTTTCACGCAAAAACTACTGAACGGATTTCAATTAAACTTTTATACTCTTCAATAATATATCTTATGCATCCGAACATCTATGATACTACATAGATATATTTTCCTATATCCAGAAACACACATACATACATACACTTCACGCCTGTCTCCCAGAGGGGTAGGCAGAGACTACAGATCTCCATTTGTCACGATCCTGACATAACCCTTTTGCTTCATCTACATTCATACATCTTTTCATACATGACCTCCGGTTTCGAGTACTTTTCACGCCACTTTCCGCCAGGACATCACCAATCTGGTCAATGTATGTCCTTCTGGGGCGACCTCTACTCTCCCGGCCCATTACATCACCCATATAAATCCCTTTCGTCAATCGACTTTCCTCCATTCTCTCCATATGCCCAAACCACCGAAGCATGCCCTTTTCAATCTTAGTCACTAAATCTTCTTTCAAACCTTTCATTTAAACTTTAAAATTATCTTTTATACTCAATAATATTATATGTTATGCATCCGAACATCTATGATACATAGATATATTTTCCTATATCCAGAAATTCCCAAGAAAAAGGGATAAATAATCATCGGACCGGGGTACGTCTGGTCAAATTACCTACTCAAGTTTCGTAGTTAGACCGCATTTAATCCCATAATACCCTTACATAACAACTGGCCTAAAATAAGACCAGTGTTATTGGGAACGAGTGTGCATTTAATTGACAATATCGTGTCGCGATATCTCATCGTGCCTCTTTATCATCGAATCGCTGTGTAAATTGACACTAAATACCATCGATTATCTAACTAACTAGTCAGTTTGCATTGAGGGTTTAACCTAGTATCGTTTTATGTATACATATACACACTTCACGCCTTTTAATCGCTAGGCAGAGGCACTTGCTAAACAAATGCCCACAGTTCACGCACGCGTAATTAACCCAACGTGACAGGGGGTGATCCCATCGACGTTATAGGGTTCACATACCGCAAGGTGTATGCGGGTTTCGTCACGATGTTGTCCTTCACCGTACGAGCGTTGCGTTGCGTACATAGGCTCTGTAAGAGTCCAATTGGTACACGTCCAGTAGCCGGTTCTAGTCAAGTATCGACCAACTGGACCACAGACGTTCGTTTTATGTACAGTATTGTATGGTAAAATCTAGAAAACGCACACACGCAAATATTGTAACAAAATAAACGACTTTTTTCAATTTCCAGGCAACATTTTACTTGCAAGATGTCAACAGTTGCAACTCCTACTAACTACAATGTGTCAGTCTTTCATCGTTCAATATAATTACTGTCACTCAAAAGAAATGTTGTCATTAGTAAAATACGCACACAGCAACCAACATGTTGCCATTTTGCATGTTGAAAAAAAAAGATGTTTTCGTTGAACCGTGAAAGATCTATCAATTTTAGTTCCAAATGTCATTCATCGTAAAGTAATTTTGTCGTCACCGCGTGTCTTGACTATTGGTTTTAAATAAACCCAATAATAGTATTTATGTGACTGGTGCGTAAGGTTTATTATCCCTTGAGTTATTTTGAGATTATGACAGTAGCAATGTCACTTAAGAGTTCATACGTTGAAGATTTGAATATCGTAAATTTTATTTGAATAGTTGCTCGTTATGACAGAGAAGGAACAAAACTTTTTTCTATTGTACTGACAAATATGTTCTAGTATTCTACAAAAAAATACTTGATTATTATAGCCACCAATTATAAAATCGAAAATTAAATTAATGTACAACGAAACAAAATATTTCGTTGTAAATACACTTTTTAACAATCACCAGTCAAAACATCTGCAAAATATTCTCAATCTCTCACCAATGTAATATCTATCACAGAAAAAAAAAACACAGAGTTGTTTTTGTTTCACACGATTAATAGTATATTACTGACATCCGCTCCCAATATTATTTTTACTACATCATTCTTGTCCACAGCACTAATTAGTTTGAATAATGTTCTTAAAATCGACGGATCTCAAATTTTACTGAGAGAACCAGCGCAGCGCCGCGCTACAGAAAATTAAAGAACTTTAAGAGGCCGAAGGTGGCGTGAAATGTTCTCGAAACCGAAGGTCATGTATGAAAAGATGTATGAATGTAGATGAAGCGAAAGGGGTATGTCAGGACCGTGACAAAGGAGATCTGTAGTCTCTGCCTACCCCTCTGGGTGATAGGCGTGAGTGTAT
>SJJU01012867.1:0-10983 GCA_012932125.1 Conopomorpha cramerella
TTTTACAGACGGAAAGCGAGACGTCATGCGAGGAGGCCGCGAGACTGACAGCGGAGGGTGCTGAAGCCGATGAAGATGATGCTTACGACTTCGACGGCATCCCGCCACCTCCGGACGGCGGGTACGGCTGGGTGGTGGTGTTCGCCTCCTTCATGTGCAACCTCATTGTGGACGGCATTGCTTACACCTTCGGCGTGTTCCTACCCGAGCTGGTGGACTACTTCGGCGAGGGCAAGGGCACCGTTGCGTGGATCGGAAGCTCGCTGTCTGGAGTTTATCTTGCTGTCGGTGAGTAATACATATATAGTGATACTTTAAATTGATGTAAAAAAATCTATAAGTACATTTTTATTTCGATACGCTGTTTGTTTGGAAATTTCTAGTACAGATTCGCCTTTGGGGAGGCGTATGTCCAGCAGTGGACATCAATGGGCTGACGTGATGACAAATTTACGTGAACGACGACCGAGGTGGACTTAGATTTCTGATTATTTATGACCAATCAGCTATGTAAAACACAGGCCAATGCGTCTTGATATGCAAGAGGTAGCCAACATTGAAAACAACGAACATTCCATACGGGGGACACAACGTGGTAGGTAGATACTCTCGCCAAAGTCTTTCGGTATAAGTACAAAAGATTATAGGCGTTATTTACAGAGTTTAATCTAGTTATTTTTAATGTTTAACCCAGGTAATTTTATCTTATCATACTTTTATCTGAGCCCGGCCGGCTATCTTTTCAATATGTTGCTGAACGTTGAACGTAAACCTAGATAGACTTCTAACATTACAGAATAATAGGTAATAAGTAACCTTCTAGAATGTTTCATGCAGCTGTCGGGTCACAAAGTCGTTTATCAGTCAATAACCCTGGCAATAGGAGAACTCTCTTATCAGATTATATCATACTAGCTGTACCACGCTTATCTTTCATCCCGTTTCCTTAAGAATTTTGGGATGTCTATATGTACCTATTTTACTTTACTCCCTACCTATTTTGATATATAGATATTAGAGATAATACATACATACATACATACATACATACATACATACATACACTTCACGCCTGTCTCCCAGAGGGGTAGGCAGAGACTACAGATCTCCATCTGTAGCTTTCTATTGGTGAAAAAGATCTCGAACTGTGTCCAACTAACTACTATATGAGTTTCTTTGTAACAAACATAAAAAATACAATAATGTTACTGTAGATACTCAGAACTTTATTTTTATAACTATGTTATCATTGTAATTGCTTGGGATGCCGACGAAGAATTACAAAAATGCAACGCTCACTTCTTTCTATCCACCAGAATTTGCCCCTTAGCTTAACCGATAAAAACGTAGCCTATTGAGGTATGTAGGTAGAATATTTTTAAAATGTTTAAATTAAAAAAATGCTTGTCAATAAAATCCACAAAGTTAGCTTGAAAATAACATTGCAATGATTTAATGCTCGCTCGTATCAAATACCATTAATGACGACAAATAATAATCAATTTTGCGATACTTATCGCAAAATTATGTAATTGATCGTGCATAGCATATCATGCGTTTCGTAGCACACTAAATAAATCTTTTTCTCAATACGTTTCAAAATTATATCATGATAAAAATGTCTACGATATCTGATAAAATTGCGATTTTAGCGGATTTATTGTGATCAATAGATATGGAATATTAAAATTACGATAAATGTAACTATGTTCCTATATCTATGCATAATTTTAGTTGACGAAGAAAGTATTTACAACATTTTCAAGGGCATTTTCATTTAGAATCTCGGGGGGTTGGACCACATAAAGAAATATACCTAACGCTTTTTAATTCCAAATCGGGCTAGGTAGAAGCATTTGCTAAGAATTGCCCACAGTTCATCCGGCGCATTCAACCCAACGTGATAGGGAGTGAGCTCATCGCCGTTATAGTGTTCACACACCTTGAGGTATACGGGTTTCATACACCTTTAGGTATATTATATTTTCTAATACGGGTTTCATCACGTTGTTGTTCTTCACCCAGATTTGGTGCAACCCTTAGACATTTATTACAGAAAACGTTCACAGCAAGAAGACCGAAATTTGCAAACTCTTAACTTCTTCATTTCCTAATGTTTTTCATGTTTCTAGTATTTACGTTGCGTTTTCTCTCAGTAATCTAGAATACAAGGTCTATGCCCTAATACGTAATCATTGTATCATGCAGACAATACGTTATCATTGCAGACTTTGGTAGAAATTGCTTGATTTCCGCGGAGCATTGACTCGAACTATGACTCGCAGATATCGGAAACAATAGAATGAAATATCACTTAGAATAATAGTTACATAGTAACTTCTAATATGTTGTAGGGTACACGAAGCATTTACTTTAAGATAAGAGAAAACAGGAAATATTTGGGGGCAAAAGTTTGGTGGAAACTAAATATTTTGTCTCAGAGTTTTCATTGAGAAATCTATACCATTATTATAAAGAGGAAAGATTTGATTTTTTGTTTGAATTGAATAGGCTCCGAAACTACTGGACAGATTTGAAAAATTCTTTCACTATTGGAAAGCTACATTATTTCTGAGTAACATAGGTTATATTATTCTATCCCCAAATTTACACGGGAACGAAAAAACGCGAGTACCATCGCGCGGTACAGCTAGTTGTTTAATAAATACGGAATTTCTAACACGAAAATAAAATAGTTACTTCCAAAAAAAAGGCAAATTACATCTCCCATTTCTAACATGCCTATGTTATAAATGGGAGATAATAGCCGGCGCCGTCCTGTCCTAACGACATATTGTCACCCCAAATGACATACATAAGCAAGAATAATGTAACGGCTGAACAGGAGGGAGTGATGAATTACTTTGATGTTTCATGTTTCGACTTAAACCTGTTCTGTTGACTGGTTTTTCACTGTGGGTTTCGTGCATCGAAATTTAGTCACTTATATAATAAATGGGCTGATGATATTATAAATATGAAAGGCAAACAGGAGACATCTCTACCGCACATTGCTTCAGCTAATCATTTCGTAAGAAACCTAACAAAGACGAAAATGTATAGAAAGATTTATTTAGAGACGATATAGTAAAATACTTATGGTTAGTCTTAAAAAATAAAGAGTGAAGATTTATACTTGCTTGTAGGTATGTTTGTTACGATTAAACTTAAAACATCTGGACGGATTTCAAGAACTACATAGGCTATTTGTTATCCCAAAATGCTCACTGGAACGGAATAAACCTCGGATAACACTGGACATAGCTAATACTGAAATAAATTCATTTAGAGATGTAGTAAAAAAAGTGAAGGAAGACGTAGTGACCAAGATTGAAAAGGGCATGCTTCGGTGGCATATAGAGAGAAAGGATGAAAGTCGATTGACGAAAGAGATTTATATGGGTGATGTAATGGGCCGAGTGAGTAGAGGTCGCCCCAGAAGGACATATACAGACCAGATTGGTGATGTCCCGGCCGAAGGTGGCGTGAAAAGTACTCGAAACCGAAGGTCATGTATGAAAAGATGTATGAATGTAGATGAAGCGAAAGGGGTGTGTCAGGACCGTGACAAATGGAGATCTGTAGTCTCTGCCTACCCCTCTGGGAGACAGGCGTGAAGTGTATGTAAAAAACGTATTATATCAACATAATTTGTCTCTCTTTCCCAGGTCCTCTCGTATCGGCACTATGTAACAAGTTTGGATGTCGCGCGGTGTGTATAGCCGGCTCCCTCATTGCCACTTTCGCCTTCGTGCTGTCCACCTTCTGCAAGACTGTTACCGGGATGTTGTTGACGTATGGAGTCCTTGGAGGTGAGTCAGTTGAACTTTTTTATTTTTTTATTTTTGAGGCTGCACAGTGGCCAGTCTCACTGCGAATATTGCTGATCTGTGGTGGTTGTTCGGCATACTATCCAACTATCTAGTTGATCTGTGACCCTAACATTTCTACATTATTAGTACACGTAGTCATGTGTCTTGTGATCCTTAGTGAATTGAGTACTCGTATTGCAAATTACATGGCATTTTTTTACTAAGTATGATTTTATTTACCTATTTGCTGGTCTGATGTATAAGCAACAGTACTGCTAAGTTTCATCAAAATAAGTTTATTTTAAAGTTTACATTTAGAAGTTTGCATTTGTAGTAATTATCGTAGGACCGTAGCAGTAGGATTTCATTAAAAAAAAATCTACTTCCAGTACCACTTGATTAATTTGTCAAAAGTAGTATGGAACGTTTTGTCCGGTGCTACTGCATTGGGGTATTGAAAATATGTACAATGCATTATAGAGGTGCATATATGTATGTTAAGGTCGTAAATTAGGTAACACTTTAAGAGTTTTTTTTTCTTAAAAAAAAAAATAACTCTCAACGAGACGTTTTTATTGTTATTGTATATGGGCAGCTGTCAAATGTGACTGACTTACTATTCGGAGTAATTTATTTGAACGAAGCGTGACTGGACAAAGAAGCCGTATTAAAAATTTTCACATCGATGATAATGAAACAATCTCAAACCAGTCGATTATTACGTAAAAATCGCGATCTGTTAGTTAACATTGAAATTTAACCTATTCGATACATTGCACTAACACGTATCGAATACTTTCGTGTTTAGTAGCATTTGCTTTTCTAAACATTGACGGCGCGCCGCATATCCTAACATAGGATGTGACTAAGCTGCGCTCTATGTATACCTACCTTCGTAAATAACGTAGTAGATTCAGGCTAAACCCGGTAACACACTTGCGGTCCGTCACGTAATATTTACGATCCATTGCTAATAAACAAAACACGCCCAAGCAGCCACCACATCGCTGCCACCGCCGCCGCCGCCGGTCGGGAACATATTTAGAACACACTTACCTACACAAAGGTGGATACAAAAATACACGCCAAAATATCCGCATTCGCACATTCTTTGTTTCAAAGGGCGTGTGCTTCTGCGTGACCTCACTTTCTTTGATGAACATTGAAGTAAACAGTAATTGGCAACAAAATGTGCTGAACCGTCATCGCCTTTACCTTATATCTAAGTCCTAAGTATCCTAAACTGTGAAACCGAATAATATAGTACAATACAAGATCGGTAATCCTTTGACAATTATATTACTGTAATTTCTTTTCCCCCTGTTCTAGGCAACTTTCCACAAAAGATATCTGCCTATTGTTTCGTCGCCTTGTTTTCGATAGGCATAGCATCTGTCAAGAATTTTTTTTTTCTTATATCTCTTGTCATGCGTAAGTGTAACTGTCGATGTTGCGCTGGCGCAGCTCCAACTAGTGACAGTCATGGCGGCTCGACCGTGCCATGTTGATTGTCGAACTAATCGATGTTTAGTTGTTTACATACGCTGGATGGGCCTGTGTGAAGTGCTCTATGTAGATTTAGAATCTCGTGAGACTTTGTTTATCCATAGTTGGGGTGTTTTAGCCAAATGCGCTCTATCCTTTGCCTTGCAAGAGTCTGAAGCCGGCATAAAAGATTGGGCACTTAAAACTTGCTAAATTCTGAGCTGGGGAACAGTGATGCTACGTGTAAATGGCACGCTATGCAACGCTCTAAAGTGAAACAAAATACCACTAAAGTCCTATTTACTTATTATTATTTTGTTGTCTCTACAATTAGTAGAGTTTTACGAGGGACATGAACCCAATATGGGGAAGCATTTTGAGACAATTTGTTCTAAGCGATCGAGGAACCCACAAAACATGTACGTCATTGCACGCGCCGAGGTAGAAGAGTACAAATTGCAGCCATACATTTAATAACAACTTATCGTACATAATGTTTGCACACAAAACCCCATATTATAAAAAAAATCTTTACGTCGCTCTTTAGTCGCTAGACTCTGTTTAATGAAATTGTCACAGGTCGTAAATAAATTGAACATGATTTATGGTTATTAAAATCATACCTACGCAATATTCAATATATCCATTGTAAATGAATATATTGAAACATTACCAGTTTAATGTAGTTGTTTACAAGTCAAATTGGTTTTATGTTGGTGACAATGTACCTCTAGTTACTTCATGGCGATATGAGATGTAGAGACATTGTTTGTCCCGGACCTTGTACAGTCGTGAACTATGTACGGATATACTTAGCTGGCAACTGTGACATGGCGACAAACCGATTTCGTGCTCAATCATTTGTTAACAATAATGTGACAAATTATTACGTTTCTTGTAAAATTTACTCTTATGTACATCGTTTTGCATTGATGCTCTATGTTCTCTGCGATGTATTGGATAATAGGTTGCAACTCGAACAGTTGCAATCGATATTTATAACTTTCTGTCCTGCTATAAGGTCTGTTTTCGCGAGCCGTTTCGCTATTTGCAAGAAGTGAAACGACCAGTCTGAAATAATCTTCGAAGCCAAAATTTACTGTATCTGTCGACCCTTCAAATTTCATTATAATGCAAGAAAGAAATGTTCTACATCTGCATACAAAAAGAACAATCAGTTGATCTCACCCTGTATAATTTTTCTATCTAGAAAACTGGCATTCGGATGTTTCGCTTAAAAATAACCTGCTACTTTAATCGAAAATCTTATAAGTCTTCTGAAAATCCGTCATGTCACTTTCAGGCTTCATCCATTCATGTCTTCGATAATTTTTATCAATAGAAAGTTGCAGTTGTTTTTATCAAGATTTCTATCGTTGCTACACCGAATTTAGTATTATGTGTATGAGGTTATCAGTCCTTATATCAATACGATACCATATATCTATGTATTTTTCCAGAATACATATATATGAAGATACTAGGTAACTACTAAGATACTAAAAAAAACTTCCTTAAAATTTATCAACACCGCAATACTGCCGTGATTTCTAAAAAGGCAGTTTTCTGACATCACCGATATTGGGTTATTTAGCTGTATGAGATCAGGAGAAAAAGGCACGTGTTCCTATTTAATCGGATTTGTCCTATTCCTTCTAGTTCCTGAAATATTATCTTCATGAAAAGCAGTCAAATCGTTATCAAGTAATACAATTAATTTACTAAAATGGAAACTGCTTTTGCGATTATCTCGAAAGTGAATATTGTCAGATGACGGCCTTTTTAAAAATCACGGCAGAATAGCCAATCTAACATTAAATTTACCTTGAAGTTTTCATTATGGAAATACCAATAATTATCCTCCATAGTGCGACCTTGGCCACCGCCACTGCGCGCATGCAACTCCGCGACACTAACACCAACCTGCTGTACCTAATCTAAGCACCGAATGCAAATTGCAAAGTCCTACATACCTTAGTATGCGACTAGTTCTAATAAGGTTGCTTAGTGCAGTGTTATGTGATAGTCTTAATTAATACTGCGCATTTTTTTTGGTGTCAAGTAAATATGCTGTAGGTATATCAGGCAAGAAAAAAATACATTTCTTGGCAAGCACACTACCAATAGTGTCGTCGACAATTAACATGGCCGCCTTCATGATCAAGTCTAACAGTTTATTAAAAGCTCGAGGCAGTGGGCTAAGTACCCCTTTCAATTGTGTAAGGGACACTTTGTGATAAAATAAGTTGAACGAATCTAGAATATTTTTAATATTCCGCAAACAGAAGCTTTTCACCGAAAAACGTAGATGTTTGAGTATGAAAATACTTTTCCCCAATAAAACACAACATAAAAACACTTTGGCAATGTTGTAAAAAGCAGGGCATTAGCCCTTATGCTTCAGGTTTTTCCTTTGTTAGTCATCGACAAAAGGGGTCAACATATTCGTCCAATTCCAGGAAATTTCTTTCAAGTCGCGGTGGATTGTTCGTTTTTCATGAATCGGTTAGTTTGGTATGATGTATCAAATTGCCATTGAAGGAGTACTTTTATTACACAACTAATATTCCTAGAAAGCGTCTAGTATATACGTATCTTGTACTAGATCTAGCACGATACAAAATATATTAAGGCAAGGAAAATATAAGCACGGTAAAGAAAATATCTAGTTAATAAATAATACGGAAAATTATCGTAGTTTTCCCCTTTACATTTTCGTTACAAAGAAGTATAAGCCAACGATCAATTATTATTATAATGGTTAACATTGATAGCTAGCTATCTCTGCCTAACTCTTAATGGGATAACAGGCGTGACTCATATGCTTTATCTACTAACACATTTACATAACGTCAACGCATCGCTTCAAATCACACGCTTTCCGCAAATTAATCATTCTTCGCGAATATCTGATGATGCAGAATTCAATAATACAATACTCGATCCATTATACACTGTTTCCAGAAAGTGTCAGCATGTTTGTTCTGGATGACAAATGTATTTATAGTGAGTGAGTAGATTTTCGAAAAGTGCTGTTGCTAGGTGGTTCGTTTCGCATTTCGTTAGCGGGAGGGTTAGCTCTGCCAAGGTCGTGGAGCGGTTGGCGCGACGCCAGCTTGGCCAGACCTGCTGTCGCCCGAGGCAGGAGTCTGCAGGATCATTGCTACAGGAATGACACCCCACCTTGAGTAACAATGACCTATTGAATTTTTGATGAAGCTTTGTGTTAGTACTTAGGTAGTTATTTAACCTTTGCTGCATCATTTACGATTGCATTCTTTTGGGATCACCAAAAAATGTTATCCCCTTAAATGGAACAATGGAAATGGAAATTGTAACACTGTTTCGATTCAATGTATTGTCGAACAATAGTTGCCAATCAATACTGAAGTTCGGTACGTACATGGAAAAAACAGGATCCTTTTTACAATTGAGGTTGTGGTTGTATTGTATTTGGTACTTCAGGTCTATTGTGTTCAATTCCAAATGGTAACTGATGGATGATAATTACCGTTCGTTAGCCCAGTTATTCCCATCCGAAGAGTCAATTTACATTGCCTACTTGACATCGAACAAGCGTGGCGAATGTGGAAATCTCACATTTTCCCTATTAATGTACCAGTAATCCTTGGTAGCGGTCGTTATCATTTTGAATGTTGTAACGTTATGTGGTTTATTTCGACAAGTGGCTATTCACGTTGCGACACTCGAGTATGTAATGTGATGATCAGACATTTGGAATGCCATCAAATTGATTGTCTCTATTGGTGACATCGCGTTTCAATTTGTTTTACCGCCTCTCTCTAGTGCTATTAGGTTGTTTACTGACTTTAATAAGCAGTTAATATAATGTATAGACTGCGGAGTGGAAGCATGTCGTCTAGCTATTTACTGAATATTGTTTCTGGCTTTAATTATCGAGTGCTATGAATTTCTTTCTTATTGAAATTTACATTAGTCTGAACTTTGTTGTCATTTTATATTTCGTTACATAGTGTGTGCCATTCGTTAGTGTGTTATTTTTTTCAGTAAACTCAATGATTATGATTCATAGTGTTGGTGGACCCACAGACAAAATAATAGATAGGTACATAACATACTATCATGAAGCATATTGTGGCGTTCCTCGTATATTTAGATAAAAACGCTAATTACACACGATTAGCACAATAAGTTGAGCAAATAAGTGGATGCTGTCATTCTTTATGAGATCATGCTGGTGCCGAAACTTTTATACAATGTTGTTTCATAGATTATTTTCCATGTACCTACGGTAACCATAAGTATTTTTGCCAACTACAATATTTCTAGCTTACCAATACTAAATTACTCCCATTTATTACTGTAAATAGCTGACGCTTCAAACGTTGTTTTACCGATATACATTTATTAACTGTGTGTCCCTTCTATTGTATGTACGTATATGTATTATACATGTAAACCTTCCATAATAACCATTCTACGTACTAAAGAAAACCTCATCAGAATACGTTGTGTAGTTTAAAGATCTAAGCATACGTAAGGACAGACAGCGGGAGGCGCCTTTGTTTTTTACTATGGACTGATATAAGTACTCAATTCATCTACTACATCATCAAGTCAAGGTATATTATACAAGGAAATGTATTGTACGCTACTTGATCTCAGGTTTCATAATTTAAAGAGTTCCTATAAGTAGCTACAAAGAGTACGACTAGCCCTTGTTAATTGTCTATTTCGAGACAATATCACACGACGGATGGGCGGCCATACATCGATTATGTAGTAGATAGCTACGTCACACGCACTAGCTACCATATCATCAACACGGACGACTGTTTGGTGCATGTTGCCAAAACGTTGGTACTTTCAAATATTTCTGATACAAACAAGGAATCTTGTTTTGCGAATTATGATTATGTATGGCTGTAGGTCGAAGCCTGTGGGTTTGGGGTTACAGGTGCGTGTCTTTTTCAAAATGTGTGTAGTATATGTTATGCAATGCCAGTTCGGTGAAGTGCAACTTCGTAAGAAAACTCTGCAACACTTCTTAATCACAAGGTGGGTAGGTAGATGCACTTCCTAAGCAAGTGCCCATGGTTGACGAAACTCGAATACTAAAATGCATATTTTCTTTTGAGTTAATACTCATTCAGAAACTCTGTAATGTTGCAAAACAAATGCTTCACAAAACTTAGTATTACATAACAGTCCAGATTACATATGATCCCTAGAAATCCGCCCACAGTAACTATAAATGAAAGTACAAGGAATTTTCCATTTCAGGCATTTTGGGTCATAAGTCGTAATTACATTCAGATGAAATGGAATGGCGGCATTGTTATATTCAGCTAGTATTCCCCGGATGGTAATTTTAATTTCTAAACGACTAATAAAACAAACCATTGATCAGCGCGCACAGTTCAATGGCTCCATATAATTAGAGCAAGCACGTAATTATTTTACTGGAGTACATTTCCAGGTCATGTCACCGAACGTGTTTGTATGTTAATCGACTAAATAGGTCAGTTTCGGGTCTGTCATATTTAACAATTCCAAATATTCCAGAGCTCTTTTCTGTATACAATTTGTCAAGAAATGTTACAGTATGGTTATTGTCATTGTGTTGGAATTTTGTCGCTACATTTTTTTTGGGGGCAAGTGAGGGCCGTCTGATGCATTGTTGTTAGTACATTTTTATTGAAAT
>SJJU01012875.1:10154-20967 GCA_012932125.1 Conopomorpha cramerella
CGGCTCACCCCCTGTCACGTTGGGTTAAATACGCTTGGTGAACCGTGGGTACTTGCTTTACCAAGTGCCTCTGCCTACCCCTCTTTGGGATTAAAGGCGTGAAGTGTATTATTATTATTATTTTTTTTTCGAGAAAATGATATCGTGTGAATCCTGCCCCGGATCGCCTAATCTCTCGTTTTGGCGATTTGCACTGGCCGGACCTATCGCCGGCAGTTCTGGCTAAAGTGATGGAAAATGCGATAAAACGGGCCCGTATGGTAATCAACTGTGGAAGCGGCCATTTACACGATATCATTTTCTCGACTTGATGATAAAAAATGTAAAGGACCAAATAAATATAATCCACAAGAAGAACTGAAGTTTTTTATCAATAAAAAAAATTATAGCAAAAAAACATCGGGTCATTACTTTTGCGCCACCTTGTATTATAAATATGTAACATGTCATAATCTTTAATTATCTATCACATTCGTCATCAGACACATGACGTCCACTGCTGGACGAGGGTTTCCCCCAATGATTACTATGATAATGCCAATAATCGCCACGCTTGGCAGGCGGGTGAGCGATCGCAGTGGTGGTTTAACCCACAGAGAGCGCTGCTGCCCGTCCTCTGGAGAGTTCCCTCGGTCGGCTCTTACGATCCCCACGACGGGAAATGTTGGGCTGGACACATGTACTCTACTCACCGCCACCATACGGCTAATTACACACATCAAAAGTGTCTAGGGATCAAGTACATTTTAGAGACAAAATTGCAATCAAGAATATATTTTACAAAAACTGAATTCATTCATAATTTATTCAAAATGTGAAGATAAGTCATTGATACAGGCATGGGGAATCAGGTGGGAACCAATCCAGAAGATTAGATTTGATTTAAATAAATTAGATTTATTTTAGAGCTAAAAATGTTCTTGATCCCTAGACACTATGTGTGTATTTACGACATTACCTCTGTTCTTTCCACAAACTGGAATACATTCTATCCCAACAAGAACGCAAGTCATTCACCTCCTTTTTACACACCAGCTCCATACAATATCCGACAGGACGGTATTAAAATTTAGTGCGCAAGAATGGCTTCAGAATGTAGGACTTCCAATACATAATAGCTCAACTTGAATGCACTACACTGACGTCGGGTGAAAAATGCATACCGACTTTACAGTACTCAACCTCTGGTCACGGAAACGTTCACACAAGAAAATCATTTTGAGCCTAACTCTGTATGAATTTCTTCGAACGCGCATGTCAAGTTATCAACAGTTTTACAAGCTGAATTTGATCCTGTGTCACTCGAAGTAAACGTTGAATGTTATTCTGTGGTCTTTTTAAGTATGAAGTTTTCATTGCTAAAGAGTTCTCGTTGTGTACATTCTGTGTATGTACTTTTATAGGTGATACGTCGAGGTGTGGGACGCGTTAGGATACTTTTACCTAGATAGGATGGAAATAGTTGTAGGTTGGGACGGCGATGATAGTGTTATATCAGTTTTGACGACACTTCCTGTATAACTAAAAAATCAATAAATAAACCTTAATGTCTAATGACGTTCATATAAGTTTCAACCTTAGGGTGGTGTACCAGATTTTTGGCTAACTGTACACATACGTGAAGGGAGTCTAATCCTCCCAGTTTCTCTACCCGGTTTGATTGTAATAAAAATAGTTACCTATCGTTATTGCCTATTGCATACGGTTATAATTTACACGATTTAAGTCATCTACATCTTCAGTTTTATTATACAAGATAAATAAACGTTAAATACCTAAGCCTTGATGTTATTGTTAAGGTTAAGACATATTGTGTCATCGCAGCGGGTAGTTCCCATTTGTTCCATAGAAGTCTCTCTCTCCCACTTTACCTAGAGAAGGAGGACGAACAAACAACTGTTGTTCAATAACGTCTTGTTCTATTGAACAAATGGGAATCACCCATCGCAGCGAGTGGGTCACACGACACCCGATAACGACCCCTTGACGAGCGCGGCGCGTGTGAAAATTGCGCGTGTCGCCGGCGCTGTCTTAACGCACGACTATCAATTCATCAGTCGCATTTTCACACGTTATAAAGCCTAAGATACACCAGAAACATTGGACCATTAGAACGTGAAATTCCCGAATGTAACATTGAGCCGCGTCCAGACTACTTCACCGTTCAGCACTCTCGAGACCAACTCAAAGATTGATGTCTGTCGCGAGAGCAGTCGGCGCAGTGGCGTAAACAAAATTTAAAGTACAGAACCACTCGAAGAAGAAAAAGCTATGTAATGATAGCTCAGTATTACAGCAATCTGTTTCTATTAAAGTGTCACAGAATTGGCAAGTTATTGTGAATAGTCCGTAGTTCTTGATGGGGTTCGCATGAATTGAGATAAAACAAAATAATATAACGAATACAATAACTAACTAATAAAGAAAAAAGAACCGACTGCAACCAGGTAAATATCTTTTGAGGTTTTCTTACGGATTCCATTGTCGAGAACTGAAACAAATTTATAGTATAAGACCAAACAGACAGGAAAAATATAACCATCCAAATCGGTTCCCACAGTCAAAAGTGTTGTGGTAACAAACGTAAAAAATAATAAAAAAATCAGTCCGAATCGGGAACCTCCTCCTTTTTTGACGTCGTTTTTTACATTTTCATATTCATATGGCATCTTTTTCCCATTTTCCAAAAACCATGACCACATCCAGGTCGAATCGTAATCGTGCGCCAAGTGCCGAAGCAAAGGTGGCTCCAGCATAAAAGAAGGTCTTTGTTGACACGGCTAATTGGATTCCGGTATAGATATCGCTGGATCCAGGTCCCGACTCCCGGAAGGCATTGTGCAGCTGGAGGCAAGTTTTCCGGGACAATGTTAACTTGAACTGCTGTTACTATGTCTTTAAGTGTAGCTGGAGTTTCAATGACGTAGCTATATCCGGATCTAAAGATAGGTGGAAATTTATGATAGAGAGCTTTAAAATTTCACTACGTTTTTTTTGCATTGTCATAGGACTTTGAAGGGTTTATTTTTTATTATTAATGAGATAACTGGACGTAGTTACACAGAAATGAATCAATCCACACTTTGCCCGAAATTGAGTTAGCTGTACCAGGGTACTAAGTTAAGACACATCCATCATATAAAAAAACATTTACACAAAAATGTTCACTACAACCAATTTTTTATGTACCCTGACTCGATCCACAAGTATATAATCCACTCAATATCTCCGAAGTAACTTTTTGTGGATTGAGTCCTTTCTGTATAATTACGTCCAACTATAGGTACTCTTTGCTCAGTGATCGTAAGGAGTATTGTCGAACAGCAAAAATAGTAAAATGAATACAAGCTTAATTACAAACCGTTGTATTTTTAATGTTAGAGAAGCGATAGGGTACTGTAGGTCACTTATGGCACCGGCTAAAAATCCACCATGCGGGTGCAATCCCCAGCAAAATGCTGAGCCAGCTACCTTTTTGCATCCTAAACTGTTTATTAAGAAAGTCGGATCTACAAAACGGAACATGTTCAGGAGAGAAGATAGTTTTGGATATTAAAACTAAACTACTTGTGGTACATACTTCACATTTACAACAGCTTATAATCTTTGGTATGTTTACGTGATGTAATATAGTATAAGTTTATAGATCTTAATATCACCAATCTAACGGTGTAAAAAAGTACATGTTCCTAAAATTGCACTATTGACATTTTTTATTGGGACCATCGATGTTTTATTACTTTTTACATAATACATACATACACTTCACGCCTGTCCCCCAGAGGGGTAGGCAGAGACTACAGATCTCCATTTGTCGCGGTCCTGACATACCTCTTTCGTTTCATCTACATTCATACATCTTTTCATACCTTCGGTTTCGAGTACTTTTCACGCTACCTTCGACCAGGCCACTTTTTAATGTGTATTATTACTCTTTGTTATTACCTTGCTGTACTTTGTTATGTGTTTTTCTTTTGCTATAATAAATCCTCTCTCTCCCTCTCTCTACTGTAGGGAAAGTCTCAAAAGCTGGTGAAATGAACGCTAAATACGCGCAGACTGGTGTGGTATCATGATACCACACCAGTCTGCGCGGTACATGTACCGACAGTAATATTTTCTATATTCTAGAAATACATTATCTGGGTAAAAGAGTATTATATTTATTTGATAGTTATAATTCGTTAGGACAATTGTTAGGACCGATTCTAGAACCGTTAGCCTGCCACAGTTTCCTTCGTATTCATTAAAAGTTGAAACATGGACTTCGGATTATTGCGAAGTAATCTCTCCGGGTTTTCAACGATAGACATGTACCTAATCCATAAAATTACAAATTAGAACTTAATATTGTTCACCGGGTATATCGGCGCAAATATAATCAAAGACAAGCTTGAGCTTGCGTCAAAACGTTGAGTAAAATAAATAAAAGAAAAGGTAAGCTCAAGCTTAACTTATTATATTCGCGCCGCTATACCCGGTGAACAAAATTAAGTTCTAATTTGTAATTTTATGAATTGCATGTCTACCGTGGAAAACCAGAAAAGATTGCTTCGCAATAATCCGATTAAGTCCATGTTTCAACTTTTAATGAATACGAAGGAAACTGTGGCAGGCTAAGACTGACATTAGACGATACGTTTTGATCTCAGTTTTACCACAATCATGATTGTGATTGACGGATTTCCTATCGTCTAATATAGTGAATGATGTTTGTATTAGTATTAGAAGTCATTCCATAAATCATGACTGATGGAATTGAATGACGCTTGCATGAGCGTCTAATGTCTGCCTAAGGGTTCTAGAATCGGTCCTCTGTCCGCACATTGCTCGAAAAAAAAAACGTCTCTCGGTCATTCACTTTCGTACCGTTCATTTTTCTTTCTATGTGTAAGGGAGAAAAAAAAGAGCGATTTCATTACCAGTCTTCCCACCGTTTATCTCCGATCACTGCAAGTATAGTTCAGGACAAAAAACGGGGGCCAGGAAGGACACGGCAGTCAATCTTCCGGCGCCGAGATGTCGACATTCGATCTGCCATTTGTCTTAGTCTCCAGTGAAATCAACTGTCAAACCAAAACGAGCTTTATTCCCTCAACGCTACAGGGGATTTTTAATTCACACGTGCGCGTGTACAAAAGCGTAATTCTATGACAATAATTGTGTAGAAGTGGATTTATTCAAGTAACGGAAAGGATTTACTCAGAGAAGGATATGCACTTTTAATACTTCTTAGTCGTAGGTCAACTTATACCGGTTTATTGAAGGAAGGGATGTGGAAATGAGTTCGTCTTTATTAAAGGATGTTTCGCACTTTTTTTTCCACGTCGTCGCGACGGAGATGCGGCCGATAGGGGACGTTCACACTTTTTGTAAGGAAATATGCATGTAATGAAATTTTTATGCAGTTATTTCACCTTGACGTTCGTTATTTTTATTTAGTTTGGTTAATATTGCGATATCTTACTATCGTACCTTGTACCAATATATTTTTGTTTTGTTTTGTAAATGTTAATAATACTGACCGCACCCTTGTTTTGAGGTTGATTGGTAGATAATATTTTATTAGTTAGTTAGTTATTGTACTTTTTGTACAAGAAAACGTAAAAATAATAAACCTTTTAACTGCCACAGTTGCTGTGTTTTTAAGACATTGACGTGGTGGGCAAAAAAGTGATTTGTCTGCACATTTTGTTACTGCTTGTATTATTTGTTAAATAAGTATAATTTTGTAAATGTAACCCCTCGGTTTCTTGAAGCATACCCAATTTAACACCGTAATCAAATCCGTTGATATGATTGTGAGCCACAATGGCGGTTGTTTAGTCAATACACAGTGCTAATCAAGTTTGAACACGATGTTAACATTCATTATTATACTTTAAGAATCTTGGGGTGTGTGTGTGTGTTTGTATGAAAATATTACGTACCGAAATTCCTTGACTGTACAAAGAAATAAAATATATGAAAATTTAAAAACCCACCATTTTATAGAACAAACGAGCTTTGTTTATCAATACCCGTAGAAGTATGCGCATAATATACAGTGTACACAGACGGGACACGATCGGGCGTTGTCGTAATCCGTCGCGCCGTCCGCGCGGCACAGTCTGCAAACACCTTAATATTGTTTTTATTCTGTAGCTTATCGCGCTCTATTATCGGTAATCGAAGTCCGGGCATCGGGTTACCCGTCTAGAGGGATTAATGAGCGGACAGGGGGCCAATTCTTAGTGTATCGAATTCGATAATCTTGTTTATCTAATAAGTAAGGACATTTTAATGGTTGGTTGGAAAGGATGTGCCCACTTATGCTACTTTTTCTAGGTACTACGGGTCGATCAAGTTTTTTTAATACGAGGACGATTTTAGTCTGCCAGATGGAATGATGATATACGCAAGATGGTTGGCAGAAGCTGGATGCGAGAAGCCGAAAACAGATCACTATGGCGTGCAATTGGAGAGGCGTTTGTCCAGCAGTGGACAAGTATGGGCTGATGATGATGATGATGATTTTAGTCGCAAACTTGTGGTATTTAGATCAATAAAAGAATTGGTGACTTATAACTTCGTTGTTTAGGAACCGATTTTGAAAATATTTTTTTTGTTGAAAGGATAATTGTGCCAATGTTGGCCCCACGATAAGGAAACCAGAATCTGATAGGAGTATCCTAGGAAAAACAAGGCAAACACTAGAAAAGTAAGCACTGATTCTCGTGTTATCTACAGCTATCTAAATATCAAAGATTTGTATTTTTGTTTGGATGTTCGTAACGAATAAACTCGAAACTACTGAATGAATTTCAATAATTATTTCACCATTAGAATGCTACATTATCCCTAAACATTTAGACAACAACAACAACAAAATTTACCGAAACAAAATTTAGGCTTTGTTACCCGTAACAAAGCCTAAATTTTGTTTCGGAATTCCCAAAAAGATTACTTCAGGAAAATTAATTTTATTTTATAATTTAATATTATTTTAAAGTTAGGAAAATCAAAACGTGGGTAACACCACACGACACAGCTAGTAATACATTATTATGATACTAAATAATATTAATCTCTCACACACTTTAGACTAATTTTAATTGAAAGAAAAATTTATATAGAAAACTTTCCCTACTCGTCTGACGTCCACTCCTAGATACAGACCCTGCCCCAAGGTAAGCACCGACTACCAGTTTTGCAGTAAAGACTGCGGATCTAAGTTATGAGACATATTGTAAGTAACTAGCGGCCCGCCCCGACTTCACCGTTCCCGTTTCTCTGATATTATATGCATGTATAAAGGTGCGTTTATAAAGAAACAGGTGTCCGGTACCGAGAAACCGAAATCACATACATTTCACTATGGGCCGGTGCAGGCTGATACTTGTCGGTACAAATCTGCTCCGGTTCATAGTGAATTTATGTGATTTCTGTTTGCCGGTACCGGTTACCTGTTTCTTTATAAACGCACCCTTAGGCATAAACCTTCCTCACAAATCACTGTATCAACATCACGATGTTGTCCTTCACCGGACCAACTGAACCACAGAGGATATTACTGGACATTTAATGAAGTATACTGTGTATCTATTCCTACTGAGTTGCAATTGTTAGTTTATTTATACGCATAGAGAAGATGTTAGTTAAAATAAATGTTAAAATACTTATATATGTATAATGAGTCCAGAATCGGGGCCCTACAGCAGATCGTTGCCGTAGTCCCGTGATGAATTAATTCTTCTTCAGTAACACAAAAACTCACCAACCAAAACCGGTCTTACTGTTCTTAGTAACAGAGATAAAAAACCGTTGGCGGAAAATTCGCACTCTCCCCCGGTTTCACGTGAATCGCTACCCAAGAAGAAGGCTCTGTGTGTATGTAAACATTACGTTCGTTCATTAAATACTGTTTACCCGTAATATGAGATTATTGTGTTAGTTAATGAGGATTTCTGTAGGCGAATTACAGTAATGGGATGGGATCTTATTGGTATCGCGTGTCGCAGCCGAGTGGAGTCTTACATTTCGTTCGAGCAGTTCTAAAAATGTACACATTTTATTTTCATTGAAAACACGCGACATAAATACGTAGGCACTTATTTATTAACTATGATAATATTATAAAATAAACACTTCACAACTTCTAATCCCAAATCGCGGTAGTACTTGCTAAGCAAATGCCCACGGTTCACTAATGCCTATTACAAAGAATAATAAATTGTTTTTTTTTGTAGCGATGTCTAAAACGAACAAACTCAAAAACTACTGGACGGATGTTCATAATTCTTTCACCATTTGAATGTTACATTATCCCTGCTAGATTTTATACCGAAATTCTCACGGGAACACGGTACAGCTATTAGTTTATAAAGAGGAATTCACTGTATTTTTGTATGGATGTTTGTAACGAAAAAACTCAAGAACTACTGGACGGATTTACATAATTCTATCACCACGAGAGAACTACAACTAGAGGCTATATTTTGTACCAAAATTTCCACGGGATCGAAACAAAACCGTAAGTAACACCATGCGGTACATTTAGCTTTCAATATTTACTTAAGGCGTTTCAGAATACACTTCTATGGAGTTCACGTATGTAAGTATGTATGTATGTACCTAAATAACATCGCACTGCAGCTGTTAGACACCGCGGCACCCTAGGCACTCGGCTAGTGTTTTTCCTTAGTTTAATTTCCATTTAGCACGATAAATTACATGTCGGGTCGACGGCAGCGGTGACACTGCGTTGCAAGTTTCACAATAGCGTTTAACTTAAACAAACAGACAAAGTCATTTTCATAAAAACTAGTTCGTAACAAGTGTACATTCGATGCCAATGACCTGCCATTGAAAAGTGAACTCTACGCAAACGGCAATTAGGCACAACGCTAGTTTGTTCGACGGCAAAGTTAAGTATAATGCGACAGTGAGCGAGACAGCAAAAGCTAAGTGAAATAGAAACCATTGTTCGGTGCTCTATAGTGCAATGTACAAGCTAAGACAAGAAAACCGGCCTAATTTCGTGAACCACTTCCTAAAGAGAATTGTAAGGCAACTGGTGTCACGATATGATAGTTTGTGTAGGTGTACATGTCCCGTAAACTGAAATGTTTTACGGCTGAAGTTGCGCTTTCCCAAGCCTCGAGGATTACCCGCGTTCCTTCTATTCGCGAAAAATTTAAACAACTTGTTGCCGCTCTCACTCACTCACGAGAGAAAATATGAAACGGAGATACTAGTGTGATTTTCAAAAGCCGTGCAATATGAAACAGATAGGTTAGTTCGCATGAATATTCAGCGCAGGCTTGGTGGTGGCGGAAAACTATCTTTTGTTCTTACAGATTTATTTACCAGCGAGCGTCGAAATGTAAAAGCACTGCAGAAGAATGGAGGCCAACATTCTGATATTTCGAGGCGCGTGTAAACAAGTGACTTTTTGAAATGAACAGTTATTGTTTTTCGTGGCCTAATTATTTGGATAACTAGGAAACTTGTGTTTTGGATAGAAGTCGTGGATTTAATTCATACTAAAACAAGCCGTGTGGTGACGGCGAATAGAATACATGTGTCACCACCCCAGCCCAACTTTTCCCGTCATGGGGGTCGTAAGAGACGATCGAGGGAGCCCTCCAGAGAACGGGCAGCAGCGCTCTCTGTGAGTTAAACCACAACACCACTGCGATCGCCAACCCGCCTGCCAAGCGTGGCGATTACTGGCATATCACCCCAAATGACGGATCTCATTGAGGGAGGCTCTCGTCCAGCAGTGGACGTTATGTGGCTGATGATGAAAACAATATTGTTCACCGGGTATATCGGCGAATATAAACGAAGATAAGCGTTGATAATACCTGTACTCCCAATGAGCACCAAGATTTAGAAATTGTCGAATGTTAATAAGTAAATAAGTAGTAGTGGGACTACGCGTGTTAAACTCTAATAGTTAAAAGATATTATGATAATAAAACCAAATCATTCAAATATAATAATCTATTATACATATAAATATAAAAGCCACTTTTCGTTGTCATGTCATATGATGGACCGATTTCGCTAATTATTTCTTTGTTGTGCTTCTTAATGACAGCAGAAGGTTCTTATGAAATAACAAAATTACATCCACTGCTGGGCACAGACCACCCTGGATATAGTTAAGACAGGACAACGTCTGTCGAGTCCACTAGTGTTTGATGAATAATTAGGTTACGTGGGCGAGGAAAAAATCGCTCTAAAGTTTCCTTTTGCAATTCTCCCGTTGTAAATTTTACAGTAATTCGTCCCAACCAGTACTAACTAAACAATAAAAATAACTTCGTTAGCAACCTGCAAGAGATTACAGACGTTAATAGGTACCTACACTCAAACTGAATACCACAACATTAAAATGCTCTAGTACGTACTTCAAACTACAAACCCGGTTCCCGCGGGAGTGTATTAATACGTCAGAGAAATTATTTTAGCAATTTTCCTCCTCAATGAGTGAGAAAATTCGAAATCTGGCGGTAGTTCATAAACCCCTACAATGTGAAGCCAGTCAAATTAACGTCTATGTTAGGGTCGGGTTGTTCTGACACGAAACACGCGGTTTTATAAGAACAAGCTCTCATCCAAAAAGGTTCTACCCGAATCTCGGTTCTCTGGAAATGTGCACATCTACTTGCCCCTCTGAAAGGTAGTAAGCATTTTAAGCTGACGATCTGTTATGATGATATGACTGGAGCGTCTGTGGTCCAGTTTGTCGGATGCTTGACTTGTAACCGGGAGGTCGCGGGTTCGAGTTCGGCTACTGGACGTGTACCAATGGGTCTCTTTTTCA
>SJJU01012876.1:0-12054 GCA_012932125.1 Conopomorpha cramerella
GGTTCGAGTCCGGCTACTGGACGTGTACCAATGGGACCTTTTTCAGAGCCTATGTACGCAACGCAACGCTCGTACGGTGAAGGACAACATCGTGATGAAACCCGCACACCACAAGGTGTGTGAACCCTATAACGACGACGGGCTCACCCCCTGTCACGTTGGGTTAAATACGTTTGATGAACCGTGGACATTTGCTTTAGCAAGTGCCTCTGCCTACCCCGCATTAGGATTAAAAGGCGTGAAGTTTTTTTTTTATTTTTGTAATACAACGAACCTAGGTGGCTGGAACCGAACCCGGTCTCTTGGTCACTTTTGCCCTTATGCTTGCCACTTGACCTAACTACTTCGCTCTACATCTCAGTAAATATACTAGTGATGCCAGGCAGTGTTACTCACGTTTGTTCCGTTCCCATGGGAACTTTGGGATAAAATATAGTATACGAGCTTTTTTTTGGGAAAAGAATTATCGAAGTCCATCCAACAGTTATTGCGTCAATAGACATGCGAAAATAAAAGCTTTATAATATTTGAACCTTATAATACTAACCTTACCTAAACTTTATAATACCTACTACTGTAAAGTTTCAACAAAACCCGTTCAGTAGTTTTCACGTGAAAGAGTAACCAACATTAAATGTACATCTTTCCAAACAAACTTACATTTCACTTTTTGTAATATGTTCCGCGATCAGTGTTGCTTTACATTATCGTAGTGGGGTAGGCAGTGCCACTTGCTAAGCAAATGTCCACTGTTCACCCAGCTTATTTAACCCAATGTGACGGGGGGTGGACCCATCGCCATTACAGGGTTCACACACGTCATGGTATGCGGGTTTTATCACGATATTTTCACGTACGATAGATTCTGAAAAAGAGACCCATTGGTACACATCCAGTAGGTACAGGAGGTTTCGAACTAGACATTCAAAGCCTTTTAATTCCAAAAAGGGGTAGACAGAGTCACTTGCTACAATCCACTTGACCTTGGGCTCTAATAATATGCAGGATTACGAATTTGGATGGCTGCTTTCATTTATCCATGAAGCTTTTAATAACTATAGACGTGAATAAGCTAACAACGCCTGCTTCTAAAGTTCTCAAGCTCCCGATGGTTTATATCTACCGAGGATACTGATCTGTAGTTATGTAACACTGCTTAATAACATATCATTTTTGTGATATAATTACATATTAGTACAGAATCCTTAAAAAGTTGGACATTCGTCTAAAAAGTTGCCTTGATGGGATATCTTGTGGCAAAGGTATCCCCGGTTCGAATCTAGGACACAGGGTAAATAAATTCAATCGATACTTTTCGTACCTACTCAACCAACAGAATTGATTTCTGTGTAAACAGCAATACGATATAACAAACACAACAAAAAAGTAATTATCAAATTCGGTATAGCTGTTCACGCGAGATGCCGTGTCTAATGGAATTACGGCATCATTATAATATACTGCGCGTAAAAGGACCCCGAGCAATGGTCTCATTTTTGCCGTTTCCCCGCATTGTCGCCATAGTAAAAGTTGTTCTTATTCACGAGCCCAACAGCGTTTGCTCGGGATCCTTTTACATATTACATAGTAGCTGACCCGGCAAACGTTATTAACAATGTTTCTCTGCTAATATATGCATGTATTATACATATAAACCTTCTTCAAGAATAACCCCCCTCCCCCCAGAAAACCGCATCAAAATCCGTTGCGTAGTTTTAAAGATAGGGATACATAGGGGCAGAAAGCGGGAGGCGACTCTGTTTTATACTATGTATTGATGATTCAAGTACAAACTACGATAGGTTTATTTTGCATAACGAGCAATACAATTTACCTACTGTAACACTTCAGCATCCCGAGCATTACTTACAGTGGAAAATAATGAGTCAGTAGTAAGTAGGTGGTTTGAGACATGCATTTCTGCGCTTACCCTTGCAGTGCCCTGGCGCCCTAGGGCGCGACCCGCCGCCGCCGCCCCCACGTCCGCCCGCCCTTGGGCAACCCTCGCCCCTACACCCGCGCCACGCCAGGCTCTGTTTCTATACGCCACATACAACCGAGTTGAATGAAACTCTAAGCAGCTGAAATGCGTCTGAGCGACTTCTGTACCGCCAAGGAAAATTGCGTTTTGTTTCTACCAATTTATCACTGAGTCTTTGCGACGACGTCGTGAATGAATGAAAGACGTAGGTAATAAGTGTTATAGAGTATTATGGAAAATATTTCGTGAAGTTTTCTTGCTACTTTCCAAGTTTTTCTTCGTTGCATAATCTTCGTGGAACTTTTACTTTGCAAGATATTTGATTGTTTTGAATCAAAGCGATATACTGTTGGTAATTCAAACTTTTTAACGTTCCGCTTGTAAGATAATGCAGTATATTTATGAGTTAGAAACAATGTTGACACTCATCTCTGTTACATAGTTGGGTACTGGTTTCTGTGATGTAAAATGTTTACTGCAAGTCGTACCTTTGATTATTATCTAAGTATTACGTATGGCATATTTTATATACTTTGATATTCAGGTACCTTATTACAATTACAGTTTTGTATCCATAATATACAAATATCTTATAATATATACAAATATCAGTGGCGTGCACACCATATAGGCAAAAAGACACTGTCTACCTTAGTATTTTGGCTACCCGACCTAATAGTAGAGTTATTGCTAGATCTTTTTTTGTTGTACTCACGACAGAGGCTAACGAAGGTCCTATGTTTTGTGGGTGAGTAGATAGGTAGGTACCTATATTTAGCAAAGACAAGATACAATCCTTGAGGATTATTCCCTACCTTGTCGTAAAAACCAGTGCACGTCACTGCTAAATATTGCATACCCAAAATAAATCCCTCTGTATGTACCAGTATATGAAATTAAAAAATAATGTAAGTAGACAAACGTTGTTTTTCCAATTTACATTATTAATAGTGTTTCTCTGCTATTACATCCATGTATTGTACACATAAAACTTCCTCAAGAATCACTATCTCTACTAAAAAAAACCGCATATAAATCCGTTGCGTAGTTTTAAAGATCTAGGTATGTATACATAGGGACAGACAGCGGGAAGCGACTTTGTTTTATACTCTGTACTGATGAAGTAGAATATTCATCACTAATATCCTCTCTATTCTCCCTAGCATGTATATACTTAGATAGTGTTTTTTTTTTATTAAAGTACCGGTGTATAATACATACATATAATTTCAAGTAACACAACGTTTGCCGTGTCAACTAGTAATATTGTGTAATTATTTCACTACTTAAATCAACATTCAGGAACTGTGAATATGAAATTGTTCCGAATAAGAATATCTGACTCATCATACCAAGCAAGCAACGGCAACACGCGAACGCTTCCATCCAAACAACTCTCCGACTACACCTCTACATACCTCCTTGCGCGGGCGCAGCCTCGCTGACACGGTTTGGCAGCGTTTACTGTTACCGTAGGTACAACCATTGGCCGACTGAGAGTAACAGTTTGCATATTGAGCCGAAAACAAGTGTTGCTTCGGATTTACCAATCAGGGCAGGTCAGTATAAAGCGGAGCCGTTACTAGTCAGCGTTTTGTAAATCTTGCGCGCACGGCGCCGGAAGATCTCAGCCTCACATTGACGTCAATGTTACAGCTGAATTCCTGGATGGCAGGTTATACTATAACTGAACGTTGCGGCGAAGCTCTATCTAGCGTTTAGATAAAGAATCGAATGCTTTTCTAATACGAAAGTTTTGTATAGATCATTGAGTCTTTCACGCAAAAAACACTGAACTAATCTGCTGGCCTAGCACGTGCCTCAAGAAAGATATGACATAGAACAAATACGCGCTCTGATTGGCTGTTATGTCACGCTTTGTGCGACTCAGCTAGTTTCAACAAATCGTAACGCGTTATATGTCTTGTCACTTATTTCTTGGAACGCTATGCTAGGGGGGCTGGAGAAACTTAGGAAAAGAATTCGTTGAGAGTCCTCAATGAATGCAAATCGAAAGGTGTGTTCCTATGGCGTCATTACCTGTTATATGGGCTCCACCATGGTCATGTGTGGGTAGTTAGATTAGAATAGCTACGTCTGCTTAACCCTTAATGGATGTTCTAGTATAACAGATGTGACTCGTAAATAAGGATCGTAAAATACGAGCGAATTTCAGTTTGAAGCTTCCTCATAAACCTATGGCTATAAGGTGCCATTAAAGTTGTGTCCAAGCAAGAGGTTGCCAGTTTGAATCCGGACGCCTATCAATGAGTTTCATATTTAAGTAATCGCACTTTCGTCTTATCGTGATTGTTTTTTTCCATCACAGTGACAAAACCGGGGTTTTCCAAACGTATGTAAACATTGTAGGTACGGTGGAATAATAGTCTAAATACCACCTTCTTACTTTCCACTACGATCTAGTGTGTATTCTAGTTGTACTACCTGCTTCCACAAGTCTGTTATTTTTTTATAAGTTCTGTCTGTCACTAGTCTGAACATGACGTCAAAATGGTCCAAAATGGCGGTTTTGGTAGTCTACTAACACAATGACTGTACTCTGACGCTTGAAATCAGTACCAAATCGGTACCTATTCTACTAAATGTTTGTACTTTACTGTCAGTTCGATGACGTTTAATTTCACTTTTTGTGAGCCATTTAGCACACATGTCATTGGGCACGACATCAAGGCAGCGTTTCCTAGGCCGTCCTTTCTGACTCCAGATACGATAATGTTCATAAATATTTTCCGCGAATAATTATCCGTTGTCTGCGGAGGACGTGGCCAATACAACGCAGACGGTTTACCTACATTTTATCTGATATGAAGGCAGCCGCAGATATCGGAGTTCCACACGCGGTGTTTTTGCGTAAGGACGTAAACAAAAACAATGTTGGTTTCCAAAAATATACATTGTATACAATACAATACATAGTATAAAACAAAGTCGTCGCCCGATGTCTGTCCTTGTGTATGTCTAGTTCTTTGAAACTACGCAACGGATTTTGATGCGGTTTTCTTCAATAGATAGATTGATTTTAGATGGAGGTTTAAATGCAGCAAGGGAACACTTAACAATATTATAATTTATATTGGCAAAAAATGTTTGCCGGGTCAGATAGTCTAGTAGTCACAAAGTCGCCTCCCGCTCTCTGTCCCTATGAATGCTTAGTTCTTTAATACTACGGAAGATGAAAACTACGGAGTGATTCTTGAGGAAAGTTTATATCTATAATACATGCATATAATATCAGAGAAACACAACATAAACTAGATCTAACTTCGCAATTCCTTCATAGGTAAAATCTTTAAAATCCTAAATTACGATATCACTTCGAAAATTTTGCAAAATGCTCCACTAGGAACCTTCTATTGTCTAAACCATCGATTAATGTATTTAAACCAGTAACGATTGTGGAAAAACAATGTAGTGATCAGAAACTTACTTTGTTAATAACAGAAGTGTCTGAGGGATAGATATACCAGTAGTTCACGTCGTCAAATGTGGCACATAAATTAAATACGTCACATTCTTAACTAAACACGACGACACTCAGATGTCGTGCCTTTGGTTAACATCATTAAAAAAAATCGTCATATACGGTATACCTTAAGGAAACCGTACCATACCTCAAAAACCTCGTATCTACCACCTGAGACCCAGTGGCGTGCACACCATATACCTAGGCAAACAGACACTGCCTACCTTAGTATATTGGTTACCCGACCTAATAATAGAGTTATTGCTAGACCCTTTTTTGTCGTAATCACGACATAGTCTAACGAAGATCCTGTGTTTTGTGGGTGAGTAGAAAAGTATATATATTTCGTAAAGGCAAGTTACCTATACATAGGTGTCAATCCTTGTGTATTACTGCCTACCTTGTCGTAGAAGCCAGTGCGTGCCACTGCTGAGACTCTACCTAAGTATAAATATTTTTAACTTGCCATACTAACACGATATCGTAATGCAACATTACATTTTTTTTTGTTATAATCTTCTAAACTATATGCAAAGTATTGTATTAACGTCACCGTGCAACGTAACTAAAATATTCATACAAGTTTCATACAACAACAACAACGCAGGTAGGTACCATGATTGTATCTTGTTTCCTCACCCATTGTATCGATACATTGTTGGATGGTACTCCCTCCTAAATTCCTACCTAGCGCGACCTTGACATTCATCACCATCAATGCAAGAGACCTTATCGATCATGTGTGTTTTCCTTGCCCGGTTCAATTGCGGAGTTGTTAGAAAACACATTTACGTACGAAAGAAACTTAACTTTTCTATTGTTGAAAATATATATACCTAGGCTTCTTAATTCCAATTACTTCACCTAAACGCAACAAGAAAAATATGTATTAACATATATACCGCATCACGGTGAAATTGTAACCCAAATAAATGGGAGTGTTTATCCCAAACTCTTTCGTTCGCGCTCTGGTAAAACTTTCACATGTTCCGTGCGCCAGTCGGTAGGTAGGTAGGTAGATACGTCCAGCGACCCGCTTCTAATCGCACTTGAAAACAGCGCGGGCGTGCGTTTTCTTATCCGCAGTAGGTACGTAGGTACCTACCTACCTACCAACTGGCCCAACATTCACCGTTCTTCGTACGGCTCACTGATTAACCAGACCCTTCATAATTTTGACCTCTATCACCGGTGCGTAAAGTACGGCCGGAGCGTCTCATCGTCTGCCTTCACTCGGCGAACAGTCGTTGCGTGGAGGCGCCTGCGCATGGCGCAACCCAGAGAACGGGCGGTGTAACCAAGTTACATAAAAATACAAGCACCCAACACTCGACCGGTTGCTTCATACGGTGTTACAGAGCTATTTCGTTCCCCGCTTCGACTGGATTCCGTATCGACTCCGCAGACGTTATGTTGCTATTGTCACGGCAGTTTCACGTCACACCACTGCATGTAGTTTCGAGTATTAGATATTCGAAGAATACCACTATCAAATTGTCTAAAGCGAGCTACAGCAGAAATCTAGACACACTAGCGCGTGTTCTCGATCCAATACACATTATAGCTAGACATTGACAGATACCTACTACTACTTTATAATTATATCCGTAGAGATTTTGTATAAGCGAGGTGTTGATTCTTAGAAATGAGGTATGTATGTAGGTATGTCGCTGAGCACGGTGTCCAGGCGAGGAGCACTCGGCCGGTGACACACGCCGCGTGATTCAACAGCGGCAGCAAGCAGCCGGCGAGCGCGCCGCGGCCCGCGAGCCTTGACATCACCCCGCGTCCGCCCGCTATTCGCTACGTCGACGATAAAATATCGCACATCGATAAAAGTGTAGATATAGATATCGCGTTGTGCAAGGTACTTTTTATTTGATAATTTATTTACCTAAATACCGATGTTTTTATCCATATTTTACATAATGATATTTATTGCTTTTTTTAAGTCGGTACTTATACTGCATTACAGCAAGCGTTTTCCCTCAATTGCACCCATCAGTTACTGGTACAGAGTTATATGTATGGCGCGATTAGCTAGTGTAAAAAACCTGGACCACCAGGTTGATCACACATTTGCACCCGAGGAGGAACCAACAAAGACTGAAAAAATGTTTTCTGAGGGACCAAGACTCATCCGCAGACACAGCTAAAGGACATCGTGGTACCTTTAGTTGTCGTTGTTGTTGTTGTAGTGGTCAGTTAGACTCCTAAAATTTTGAGGATTTCTTCTTCGTCACAATAAAAAGGGCGAACCCCAGAGGTAAGTCGACGCCAGAGCCTCATCTACAGGAGAGGGTAGCAAACAGACGCCCAATGCGCCGGATGTCGATACCTTACTAAGTTCTTACCGGCTTAGTTACTAACTAAACATGCTGTAAATGAACCTTACGTCTTAAGTACCTACCTAACTAAGTAAGTAGATGGGCTGATCGACTACATAAACCCAGTTGGACGAGGTAAATAATTATATCGAACTTGTATGTGATACTCTCAAATCTAATTTACTAATCTGAAAATACTACGGATAGTTGGTAGGTATTGGTAATCAGGTAGGTACTTATTAATTGCAACCAATATGTGCTAATCTAACAAATATAGGTATAGGCAGCATAATTTTACGTACATCTAGATACCACTAAGTATTCCTACAAAAATATTTACAAACCACACAAGAGTAGTAAGCCACATTCGCGTACTTGAGTCGAGAATAGTCCCCCGGGCCGTTCCGTTCGCTCGGCCGCCATGCTCGAGTCTCCGCTGCCTTTGTGTTTGTAACCTCCGGCTCACCTCGCAGCGCTCGGACACTGTCACCCTCACACTGTTGTGGGAGGTTAAGTCTGTCTGCGCGCGTATTTGATCGCCGAGACAGCTCAAATGAGGTATCAGGGTGTATGTTGACGTGGCCCCAAGAGGTACGAAGCTGCCGAATTTGTCCCGTTCTCCCCACTCGGCAGCGCTACGGCCTTCTCAGCGAGCAGTCGTGTTTTCACTACCCAAAATTCGGAGATTGCACTCAAAGAACGTTTGATACTGTTTGTTGGTCAAAATTGCCCACTGAATCTTGTTTCTTTGATTAATTCGAATGGAACTGGGCATCGTAGGCAGGTTAACTTTAGTAGGCTTACACTATAGGCTGCCTATAATTACCTACCTATCTACTTTCCTTTCATAGATAGTTTGACAAACAACGAAATCTGCCTTCACAATGTTACTGCATGCACTGCAAGTAGATTTACTCACATATTGAATCACTAGATGCGTACTTCGTTAAAAGTAAAACAAATAAATATTCTTCTTACTTACCTACGAGTATAATGCTGAACTTAATGGTTATAAACTGTACCTAATTTCTTATTAAAAAGAGGAAATTTACATTTAGAATACCTACCTAATACAGGTGGATAAAATGGCCATGATTAAAACCCAAGATGTTTTTGTTATTTGCGGTCGTGTTCCGCTTTACAAATCGAGGGTATACTAGCAAAACCGAATAAGTACACGATTCTTTAAAATGAGATACGGGCAAATAAAAGTTTGAACGATTGTTATGTATAGGCGAAGGACAATATAACTGTCCGTTTTTTCACATAAAATAATACTGTGAATAGAACACCTGCCAATATACGCTTTTGCTAGACTAATAGAGCAGAAAATTCTAAGAATTCCTATATATAACTTATATTTGATAAAAAATGCACTTATTCGGTTTTGCTAGTATACCCTCGAAATACCTACCAACACTTCATTGCTCAGAGTCATCATCCATATTCGTCCACTGCTGCATATAGGCCACTCCACGTTGTTGTTGTCTCCTTGTTCAGAGTAATAAGTAAATAAGTAACAAGCGAAATATTGCGCAGTTATCTTTTAGACTGTTCATGGTTCAAACTCGCACTGCATTACGAGCATTTATCCGTCTTGTATCCGAACTGTATAGTAAACGGACGCGCAACTGTAAGCATAGCGCCTACAAAAAGAAAATAGCAATTCAACATATTGGTACAAAAACAATTTATATTTTATTTTTATAGGCGCTATACTTATTGTTGCACGTCAAATGTTATTGAAAGTAAAGTGCTTGCTCCATCGTGCTTCGTTCAGACCAAAGATGGAATTACAGTAAAGACCACATTGGAGTAAAATAAAAATCTATACTTATGTATGATAAACTGACAACGTCTATTTAATAGGGTCAAAACGTTCAATCTCAATTTCAATTGTTTGGTATTTCTATAATTTTAGTTTTAGTTTCTTAGTTCTCCCTATTTGTGTCTCTAGACATTTTTTTATTTAGGGACTAGGTTTCTCAATGTAATCGCAATCTGTTGGTTTATCATCAACTGGATGGCGTCCACTGCTGGACGAGGACCTCCCCAATGATGTCCATGATCATTTGGGGGGAAATGCCAATAATCGCCGCGCTTGTCAGGCGGGTTGGCGATCGCAGTGGCGTTGTGGTTTAACTCGCAGAGCGCGCTGCTGCCCGTCCTCTGGAATATTCCATTGTTAGTTGACAACACAACATTTTCGTACCTAGGCACGATATTTACGCAATTGGAGAGGCCTATGTCCAGCAGTGGACAAGTATGGGCTGATGATGACGATATTTACGCTTGATTTATCTAGTCATTTTTAGACGTCTTCTACATGTACATGAAATAGGAGACAGGTGCTTTTAAAGTCTATAGTATACGGAATAGAATAAAACCGTAATCAATGTTGCAAAATCTGGCGGAAACACTACATTACGTATTAATGACACTGGCCCGACATATTACAACTTTTTTACGTGAATGAATCCTCATGGACGCACTGCCGCCATTGGGGCAGCGAACGGGGTAATGTCGAACTCTTACCGATTAAACCCCCACGATGATCCCCATGTTGCATACTGGGCGGTTGCATACTTGGAAGTATCCGAAGGAATTGCGTCAGGACCAACAAATTACACCTACTCTAAGCACTTCCCTTTTACCTCAACCTGGAACTCTCCTCAAGCAGACCTCTACCTACACAATTTTGTAAGAGACAAATTATCTATGTACCTACCAAGCGACACGTGGATGGGTACCTATTAATAATTATTTTTTTAATTCGATTAAAGTCCTACTCATACATCCAACCAGTAGGTAGGTCTCGCGGTAAACTGGATTCCCATTCTACAGAGAAATCCATCGATCAGTTGGCGAATCTATGTAAAAGTCGCACTGGATCGACTGACCGGTCGACAGATCGGAGCCAATGGAACACACCCGGAAAGAGGAAAAACTGCCCTTTTCCCCATCGACCTCAGCAAGTAGGTAAAAATGAACAATAGCTATATGTAAGTAATCCAAGTCTCGGTGTATGGAGTATTCCGTTCTGTTGGATTAAATATTTTGTTAGAGCGCACTATGTACTTTTAAAGCTCGATTTTCGCCTTACGCGACTGGGTAAGAGGGCCAAGGTCGAACCTCATGGAAGCGAAAACTGCTTCCGCTAGAGGTCTTAATGTGACAGAGTTCATAGAATAGAAACTCTAACATTACAAATATTCCCGGTCTCGGAGCGTCCTCGGGCCGGATATGTGTGCCCACACTTTTCCTTAGCTGAAACGGAAACTATAATGTATCGCTCATTTCTGAAGCTGAACAAACATAACTATACTTGTAAGCCGTGTAGCACCCACCCCAAAGTCTGTCTCTTTCCAAACAATAAGTATGTATGGAAATTTAATGGACTTCTGGATATAAACTGTCATTTTGGTAGTAAACGTGACGTTGGATCCAAAAGTACATACAAAACCGTGCTACGTAAGAAGGGGCAGAAGATAATGACCTCTTGCTCTTTCACTCCTGTATGTTTTTCATATTTTTGTCTTTGTCTCATTCTATTCTAAACGTCAGTTTCGTATATAGACTTGCAGTCTAATCGTGTTTGTTCTGAGTTGGTAACTCATGTAGCTTACAGAGGGGTTGCAGAAGTTCGCCTCGGCCGCCTTAGCCAGCGACCAAAACGTTTTACTACCCGCAGGGTACGAAGCCAGTTTGGCGCCTATACGGCCAATGTGATCGAAGCGAGTCTTCCGCATAACCTTCTTGCAGGACTTGGCAGCTTTGTTGAAGGCTTTCTTCCTCAGGCTAACGTCCGACGCCCGGGCATTACGGGCAGCAACCCAGGCCAAGTAGGTGTCATACATACATACACATACTACATGTCGCAGCCTAACATCCCTATTCTGACTCACTATAGGATCGGATAGTCAGACATTTCATTTATTTATTTGCATAAAATACAGGTAAATTACAAAGTGGCAAAAGATGTTAAGTGCTTAAGTGTTCCGCATTTTTGCCCTTCTCAAGCATGCCAGGCTGGTGCGTCAGCTGCATGGTGAGGGCGAATAGAATAATATATCACCACCCTGCGACCGTGACAAGTTTCACCACCCCAGCCCAGCTTTTCCCGTCATGGAGGTCGTAAGAGGCGACCGAGGGAACACTCCAGAGGACGGGCAACAGCGCTCTCTTTGAGTTAAACCAAAACAACACTACAATCGCTAACGCGCCGGCCAAGCATGGCGATTATTGGAACCCCCCCCCCCCCC
>SJJU01012879.1:0-19826 GCA_012932125.1 Conopomorpha cramerella
ACCCATCTGCCCCGGATTTGTTGTATTCCAGATTCTTTTGAGCATTCTTTACTATTTATTTTTTTATCCGGGTGTGTAGGCAAAGGTCAGCCCGAGCTTATTTTTGATAACGTTCGCTTATTTTTTCGTAGGTAAACTTAAAAGTCTGTGCGGGTATCGTTAAAAAATCTACTCACTTAACTAACAACATAACTGTCTGCTACATAGCATAGCATTATGCTATCTAGAGACTATAGTCCTTTAAGGTCCGCATGTCGATATTTTTTCCTCACACCTATTATATTTCTGTCGAATACAATCTATTTATTAAGCATATCTCGGGGGTTAACTCAGCGAGAGGAGCGAGCTAAGCCGCGTCTTAGCTCTATGAGCCATATTCAACCGGCTGCATTTTATTAATGCCAAGTCACGCTCCCTGGGCACACCTTCGCTCAACGATTTCGTAACATTGGCCACCAAGATTCGTGTCACTTGCCAAATAATATCAGAAATCCTAGCACGCGCTTCAAGTTAAGTGGCGACATTAATAAACACGTGTTATGATTGGCTGGTATGTCAAGCAGCACGGATTCGCATGTTTCAGCAAATCGCAGCTCGTTAAATGATTTTCATTGAGAGCTGTACTCGGGGAGCAGGTGTGAAAAAAAATACAAAAACAAACTTACGATAAACAGGTGTGATAGCAATCCATTACCGAAGTTAATAAACAGTTTGCGCGGACACCCCTTGGACGTGTGGCCACTTTTAAGTGGTATCTTTTCGAGGGTTTCCAACCTTCGGACAGCACGTTAAGCCCCGGGTGAGTTTCGGCTACTGTCTCGACAACAGTAATTAAGCCGAGTTAAAGGCCTTCGGGCGGATAGAAAACATTCAATAGTTAAACTGAGCACTTTGCGCACACCACCCGGTGTGCCAAAGAGGAAACTCTTCCTCTACTGGTCGCCATAGTGGTTTAGGTGTTGCACATAAGCAAACAACAAAATATTAAAATCACGGTGCTCCCGCGTAAAGCTGCTTGGGTAAGCGAATTGAAGACTAGGTCGAAGAAGAAAGGTGACCAAAAGGTATGTTAGTAGTCGATTAGACTCTGCCTCTAGAAATGACTAGAGATTACGGACGTCCAGTGCATGTGCTTCAGAAAAATGGCATACGATTTCATCCTATCTATCTGTACGACAGAACACCTATGTGACTAGAGTCGTAATATTTCTTAATTCTTGGCAGCATGTGTTACGATTGTTGATTTTTTTTTCTTATTCTTTTAGCATATTTTTACTTAAGTATGAAAGATCGTATAAGCTTACCCATATGCTGGGATTTGCATATTTGAATTTTTCAAGAAGAAAGGATTTTGCGAGTATACGTATAGAAGGATGGAATTTTACTGATAAAAACTGTCCGACAAGGATATTTTGGCGCGTGAGATCTGAATATTCTATGTAATTTCTTGACACTCCCTTATTTATCCGTTTCTTGGTTTGCTTTGGATACCTTGTTTACACTTGTATGTGTGATAATATGGAACATCATCTATAGAAACAAAAACTGATTGGCTTAAATTGGGTGCCAATTTTTTTAGCCACGCGCCAAAATATCCTTGTACTGTGGTACATTTTAGACCTACATGTGACGAGGTAATAAATGTGAAGGGTGTATATTTTATGGAGAATATAAAATGCACGAGTTTTCATTATACGTAGGTAACTCGCCGTGCGGCGCGGCGGTACCGGTGGTGTATTTAATTTCCGTATGAAATTTGAAATAAAATATAACGAAATATGAAATATGTGGGTTGGGATTTTCTATTTCCCCAACGATTTTCTTTCAAATTCCGTTCAGTATGTGTATGCTTAAGATAATTTATGTAACACACATACACACGCATTTTCGCTAGGTAGTCATAGGTGTAAAACGCGGCAAATTAAAACGTCATTACCAGATTAATTGCGATCTTGGTTTATTATTTTTATTATCTTTTCTGGCAATTTATTTTTAACTAGCTGTTCCGGTAAACAATTGCATCTCGTGTATTAAAAAACACGTTTTAAACGACCCCAGGACTTTCATGGATAATTCAAGACCAAAATTAGCCAAACCGTTCCGAGTTCGTTTCTCGAGTTTTAGAGAGGCTAACGAATAGCAAACCATTTTTATATGAAATATAACCATTGTATTTAGCCATGTGTTGTTATTTCCGGGGCCCCCGGAACAGCCTGAGCCACTACGTCCAAGGGTTGCCCTAGCCGTGCTAGGCCCTCGCGGACCGTCACCGGAATGCGGTATGTAGGTATCTGCAGGCCTAGCACGCGCGTCAAGAAAGATATGACATAGAACAAATACGCCTCTGATTGGCTGCTATGTCACGCTTCGTGCGACTCAGCTAGTTTCAACGAATCGCAGCAGGTTATATGTCTTGTCACTTATTTCTTGGAGCGCTGTGCTGGGGGGCTGTTGTATAAATATAAACATCATATGCAAGACATAACTCAAAAGATATCTGCATTCACATACCAATAGACATTTTACAAATAAAATAAATAAATTAATAGACACGACACCCTTGGATGAATAAATTCTATCATTCAGTTAATGAGGTACTATTAGCAGTCTAACGAACTGGTTTATTTGTATGCCAACAACGTGACGTATGGCACTTATAATTAAACATGCGGCAAAATAGCTAAAGGATTTTCTTATTCATAAGGGTGAAATTCAAAACCCGATCTAGACTTCCGCACGAGAACTACTAAGATCGGTTAACATTACGTTTTAAAGAAGTTAATACGTTTATAAGTTTTAAGGAAGTTTTAAAAAGATGCTTCATCTATGTTACTGAATTAAAAGAGCAATATAATTCGTTCACGGCGATTCTCTCTCGAGAATGTGGATCTGGCATGAGATTACCATCATTTCGTTCCGTGAAGTAACAATTTCCGGTACATAACTAGAACTGTCCAGCGAGGGCCGCGACATACAGGGTGATACGGAAACACCCTTTTGGCCCGAAGGTCACTGGTTCTACTCACCCTGACTGATTGAACTTTGTTCGGTGTGAACGCGTACAAACGAAAAAAAAACCTGTTCGTACCAAATGTAGCTACAATCAGCTGATCGGCTTTATATGAATTTTTTTTTTGTGTTCCTGGTTATTAAAATCAACCAAAAGTAACAATTGGCACGGGTGAGTAGAAATAGTGGTATTCAACTCCCTAGTGTATTTGGGTGTCATCTTGTACGTAGAAAAAATCCCTTAATCGTATTCGATGATAGATCAACATGTGTTACTTATAATACCACCACGAATATGTGCACAAATATTCATGCTGATCGGATAAGTAGATTTCGCGTGAAAATGTTTAGCAAATGTAAGTTTTCTTTACGTGAGAATATCACCAGAGATCATAATTTCTAGAGATAACTATTTAGATCCTAGTATTTGGTCTATTATCATTTTTGTTCTGAATTTATATCACACTTCAAAGACCACAACAACCCAATAAAAGCCGTAGTAACAACAAAGAAACCGCTCAAAACATCCACAAACTCCGAGAGTTAGTGTTAAAACGACACCACATGAAAAAAAAATACTATTCAAATTCAGAAAACAAGTCGTCACATTTGCACGTTAGACTGCGCTATTATCGTAACCGTTAGAAATACAGATACTATACAGGGTGATCCTGTACAAGAGGAGCGAAAACTTAGAAAAATACATTTGCTGGTATCGCTTGCTCGTATAAACCATTTAAAGCCGACTTTACTGTTCTGTAGACTTTACTGTATCAGGTAGACCATAGTCCATTGCAGTAAAATGAAAAAAAAAAATAAGTTTGGTAAAAAAGGTATTTCTGGACAGTCCATCCATATTGCTCACGTTAGACTGCGCTATTATAGTTACCTTAAGAAATACAGACACTGTATAGGATGGGCTCTATAACAGAAGGAAAAAATAGAAAATGTATATTTTCAAATATCACAATAATATTCTAGTGGATTTATAAAATCGGACTATCCTTATTAAAATTAATCCTATTAGCAATGGTCGGAAAACACATTTCGCTATTATTTTATTGATGTAGCGCCAATAATTTACCGGACAGTTTATACGAAAGATATTTGCTGAAAACACAATAATAACATCGAAATGTTGACGTTGATTATGGCTATTAACATATTTTTTTCGGAAGCACCGCATTGAAATAATTTATACCACATGAAAGTCACTACATGCTATAGTAGATTGTATTTATTTTTTTCTTGCTACGAACTCGTGTTTGTTGGGTCCACGCTGTATACTGCAGCTGCACAAAGAAAAATCTGAAGATGTAAATTTAGGATTTTTATGAGTATATGTGCTTATTTATCGACCTATCGTTTGGATGAAATACTTGGAGAGATATGGGACTATACTCTTTGATACTTTATTTATCCCTCTATTGTCCATTACAACATATTCGATTAACAATTCCGTTCATCACCAAGGTACAAACCATGTGGATATCACTTAATACGAGAGGTCTACTGTCTACACAGTGTGTACACTCTTGTAGTTGTATCGCTCTGGCATAGTAGCGGCAAAGGCCACACGTTCCTTCACACTTCCGTCCACACTTCCTTATTCTTTACTTTTATTTAACTGTCGTCCGTATTAAAACAGCGATGGACATCGTTTTCCTCTGCGACGCCAGAACGATGCAACTACAAGAGTGTACACACTGTATAGACAGTAGACCTCGCGTATTAAGTGATATCCACATGGTTTGTACCTTGGTGATGAACGGGATTGTTAATCGAATATGTTGGCTTGGACAATAGAGGCTACAATAGTGTAACAGACTTGACCTCCAGATGTGCTCACGAAACAATTACCACGTGGTCAATTTGAGTTTTGTGCGAGAGGTATTGGTGTAGGATAGATGGTGTAGTGGCGAAACTTGAAGGTAAGCCGGTAGTGAAAAATAGGCACTTAACGAATTTGTCTTACTTATTTGAGCTATAATAAGTTTCTACGCTACTTAATTTTCTTGAAAATATTTGTTAATGTGCCTGGCATAGGCTTGTCTTGTACTACCGGCTTACCCCCTAGCTTCGCCACTAGAAGGTAGTCTTAGTTGTGGCTTAAATTGGGTACCAAACGTTTGACTCACGCGGCACAGTCCCTATCGCTATCCTTGTCACACTGTTCAATGCGCGATGAACCAAACGTGTTCTCTAAATAAGAGAAAGGGAGTAAACCCACTATCGTAAGATTCATCATTATTCTTCGCACAAACCCCTGGGTTTGTGCCTTTATTGTGTCGTTAAATTCCTGAATTGTTCCCGTTCATCCGATGGGGGGTAGTGTCGATAAGCCACGGTGTTATGGCGTACTTACTGGGTATCCTGTTGATGGCCCGCAGGGGTCGCAGCACCCGGATGGTCCTGATCGCTGATAGGTTGATGTTCTCCACGTTCAGGGCGTACTCCAGAGCGCTGTCGAAATATTTTAGATATATTGACAAGACACAAATAAGCTTGTGGTAAGTAGCGTAGATTTATGGGAGTAAAGTTTTATTGATTGACAAAAATAAGTGAATTTATATATAAATAGACAAAAGTAAAGAAACGTAAACCTATGTGTTTTTTATAAGCTACACTAAAAGAGCACTAGTGAAATGGATGTGGTAAGTATATTAATTATTAAGGACACAGACCTCGACGTGATCAAACTATAAATTATCTTTTGCCTAAATTTAAATATTCACGAAAGTGTTAACCTTTCTATGGCTTCTTGGGCGATGTTGCAATACTGTTTTTCTATTGTAAAATATGAATTAAAGTTTTTTTAAGTACAGATTTCATTAAAAAAAAATATATGAGATACACTTTGTCCTGTGCTAGGCCAGGGCAAAAAGGCGATATTAAAGGATATTCGAGATAATAAAGTCATTATTGTGCGAATCGCTTTATTATTCCCTGAATATAGATTTTTTCCGGATGCAAACAATTACCAGTTTATAATGTCCACCTCACAATCAGGTGGAAGAAAATCGCTTATTGAACTTAAAACAAGTGCAATACGGTCCAAAATCCACATGGAAGTGTAAAGGTGAAGTTTCCCCAATCGATCATCAATATTATGTGCTACAACATGTCTGCTACTGAAAAGTTTAACTGTGGGAAAAAATGTTGTGACACGAAAAAGTACTTACGAGATAAGAAAACTTTTAGACGACGCAGAGAAAGATGAAGGATCGATGGGAAAGCCGATTGTTGCTCGATTTAACTAATCTAATTTAACATGAAGACGCGTATTCTAAAATCACTTCCCTCTAGAAGAGATCTCTGCTCTTATCATTCGCTTCGTTCTAATTGTGTTTGTGTAAAAGATACCAACCGACACTTGTAGCCATATATACATATACGTATATATATTGTTTCAGAATGCATTCATTGTACGAACCACCAGGGCGCAGACGTTTCATGCAGTGGCGTGCACACCATATAGGCAAATAGACGCTGCCTACCTTAGTATTTTGGCTACCCGTTCTAATAATACAGTTGTTGCTAAATCTTTTTTTGTTGTACTCACGACATAGGCTAACGAAGGTCCTGTGTTTTGTGGGTGAGTAGGTATGTAGATACCTTTATTTCGTAAAGACAAGTTACCTATATATAGGTGTCAATCCTTGGGGAATACTACCTACCTTGTCGTAAAAGTCAGCGCACGCCACTGGTTTCATGACAAACCGCTTTTGACTACAGTACATGAAACTGTATCGAAACGTCGAGCAAACAACGAAGGTATGCTAAATGCTCATCTTTGAATGAATGAATACTCTTTATTGCACACTGTACATTACAAATGTAAAAAATTACAATGGAAAAATTGCAAAAGGCGACCTTATCGCTCATAGCGATTTCTTCCAGGTAACCTAATTTAAAGATTACAGGAGCTTAACAGACAGAGTAATGGGGCTGGCAAGTGTTGCTATCTGATCGATAACTTCAATAATATTTTAAAATAAAAAAAATACTAGTATATATAGTTATATACTAGCTGTCTCGGCAAACATTTGTTTTGCCATAGGAAGTCGCTCTTGTATCCCGTGTATTGGAAGAAATACACCTTTTAAACCTTCCCTGAACTTCCACACAGTGTGATTCAAGACCAAAAATAGCCAAATCGGTCCGGGCGTTCTCGAGTTTTAGAGAGACTAACGAACATCAATTCATTTTTATATATATAGATATACATATATATATATACCTAATCTTTGGTTAATTTTCTATATTAATGTTTGGGGGGCTATGAAACTTACCCAGCCAGGACGATGAAGAAGTCCAGCCGGTTCCAGGAGTCAGCCAAGTAGGTGCCGTGCCCGTACACTCCCATCGCCACCATCTTGATGGACATCTCCAGTGTGAAGAACGCGAAGATAATGTCGTCGAACACCTAATACAGCGTAATATCTTTGTTAGACTACCGACATGGTTAACTGGTCAAGGCACCTTAATGAATGAATGAATGAATATACTCTTTATTGCACACTGTACATTACGAATGTAAAAAATTATACAATGGAAAAATTGCAAAAGGCGACCTTATCGCTCATAGCGATTTCTTCCAAGTAACCTAATTTAAAGATTACAGGTGCTTAGATTACAGGAGTAATGGGGCTGGCAAGTCTGCTTCGAGAACTGCGGTTACGGGTTCGGTACCGATGCTTTAGTGATAAGCTTAGGTATTTGTTGTATACACTTCACGCCTTTTAATCCCAAAGCGGGGTAGGCAGAGGCACTTGCTTTATAAGCAAATGCGTGAGCGTGAACTTTAGATAAAGTTATAATATACATAATAATGTTAAGATAAAGTCATGCCAGGGAATGTTTAAAATACAATTAGATTATTTTTATGAGGTACCTCCGGATTACTACGAAGTTTCACCATGATTAATATTTTATCGACCCAAAAACCGTTGACATTTTTGCATACTTTATAAATTGTGTCCCGTCGTCGGTAAAGTACTCCAAGTGAAATATTATAACTGTACAAGTTTCGGCAACGCGCCAAAAACAAATTAGTTTTTGATTGATGTTACTTTTGTATGTCAAAGCCTATTTATTACGTTCATACTCTTTGCAGAAATTGCTGGAACTTTCCGAGATCTTGTGAATTATTGTTTTTGCCAATATGCCCAGCTTGTTACAATATCAAACCAATTGCTGGTACCAATGTAAGTTGAACTGCCCTGCTAGGAATTGTAGGTACATTAACTTGATTTCGTGTAAGTTGTAGAGTAGGAAAATTCGTAATTCTTTGTTGAACAGAAGATAACGATTTATGTATGAAACAATCACTGAATATTTAATACGGTCAATCAATTCGGGATAGCAGGCAGGGTGGTCTCACATTGTATTTAGATTAATATCAGATATCGATGTTACCTCTATAACATTTAATTTTATTATATCTATAAAATGTAAAATAACTTAAAACCACGTTTTATTGGGAAAAAAACTACTGTAGAAATATACTTTATCAATTGTTTTTGTATTGCACTTCTGTTTACATAATCGAAAAAGTACACTTACGAGCAATAAAATGGAATCATATGACCTAAGCCGAGTTCATTCGATTGCTCGCGAGTACAATATGTTGTCACTCACCTGTAGAATTTTACATCGATTGGTGACACATTGGTCGTCAACGCAGGGTTGGTACATTCCGAGGGTCACACAGTTGAGCAGGATCACCAGCATCGAGATCCGCTCGAACCATTTGAACTGGCAGTCAAGGAAATCACGGACAAAAAAGAAAACAACAAATTCGATTTTCAAATTACTTATATCGGAACGAATCTTTTATTTCTTCCTTTTTTATCTTTCCAGCTTCGAATTCTTTCTAATTCAAAAAATTGGCAGGCAGTCAAGGAAAATAATTGCTTGAATGAACTTTACAAAGGTACATTTTTTTCTTTCAAATTGAATCGGTGAAATTCTCTAGACAGGGTATTCGGCATCCGCAACTGAACATGCAGAACAACTGTCGGACATTTTCATTGAACTTCGCTACAGAAATTCGGGCAAAATAAATTCCAAACGGCCAGTCCGTTGGAAAATAAAATTCCTCAATAAACTTTCCTCATAAAAATGCATATGTGTAGAGTTACCGCTTGCCGGTCAGGAATTGAATGGGTCCGTAAAGTTGAAGATGAAGATTTTCGTGAAAAATATCCAATACAGATTTTTTATATGAAACACATGCCATGCTTAATTTTAATCTACCTAGACTTTAGTAATTTTTTGTAGGCCAAAAAACGTGAGACCTTTTTTGCATTTTTAATTAAAAACTAAACCGTTCCCTGGAAAACGCAAGTCATTTCATCTAGGTACTACAGTGGCATGGCTGAACGGTCTTAAACGGTTGTGTGTAGACCAACATTCCACACTGAATGAGAGTTTGCTTGCGCGTGCCACAGTGGCCTTCCATTTGGCCACCTGCCAGTATTGCCTTTGTCTTCCACAAACCTACACAATACCACTATATGTTGACCTATGTCGCGAAGAACTTCCAAAGGCATACAGGTACAGAGTGTAAACATGCGTTGTTTACTTCGATTAGCTCTTAATTGATGAATTGTAGTCGCCATTATATTTTATGGACAATGTTCTGCTGGACTGAATCGCTGTAAAGTGACCTCTATTGTGGAGGCCAAGCCTTAGTGTTCCCTATAACGTAGGCAAGGTCTTACCAGGCCCAGAACTTCCAGATATGGCTGTAACAGATGCCGTTGATTATCAGCATCATCATGTTAATAGCCTGGATAAAAATGTTGAAAAATATGGCGCCGGCATTTTTCTTCTAGATTTTTTTTTGTTGAAGTAAAAAGCTGCGATGTAGAGAGCTATACAGGGTATACTGTCTAAAGTAGGTTGTTTTTCTCTTACTTTACACAGGTTGATTGATATTGTCAACTTGGAGAGTGAGTTTCGCTGTAGTGTTTTGGGGAAAAGTGAAATATTTGCGTTCTATAAAACGTTTCATAAAGGCCTCGACAAAGTTGTGGATAAGGATTGCAGTATGTAATAAAAGTTATTGTTACGGTTGTTATAATCACGTTGTAATTAGAATAATGATACTGTACACAATAAGGCTGGACTAATAAGGAAACGACCATTCGTGCCTATTCATATTGTAGAACGTTTAAAAAAATAAGTGTCAAATTGAGAACATCCTCCTTTTTTTTTCTGAAGACGTATATTATATTTGTTCCAGACTCAAAATATTTATTTCATTACTAGGTGTCTCGGCAAACATTTGTTTTGCCATAGGTCGCTTTTGTACCTCGTGTATTGGAAGAAATACACCTCTGAAACCTTTCCTGGACTTCCACGTGTGATTCGAGGCCAAAATTAGCCAAATCTGTGCAGTAGTTCTCGAGTTTTAGCGAGACTAACGAACATCAATTCATTTTTATATAATACTAACTATCCCGGCAAAAAAATTGTTTTGCCATAATAAGTTGCCGTTGTTCCCTGTGTATTGGGAGAAATACAACTGGTAGATGCATAAAAAACAGATAGTAGCCGATTGTCAGACCTACTGAATAAGCATATAAAAATTTGTAAAAATCGGTAAAGCCGTTTCGGAGGAGTACGGTAACTAACATTGTGACATGGAAATTTTATAATTATAGGTGGCCTTTATATATAGGTGTATAAAAGCCACATACACCATCGTAAATTCTGTATGTAAGCCTAATCCATCTAAGCCCAAATAATTGTCAATCTGAATCAGATCTAAGAGCTATCATCTTCAGAAAGGTTCAGTTGAAACCACTTGGGATATGAACGTGATTTTATTGTTCAAACACTAATCAAGTAGAGCTGCGATGCACATAACATTCGTGAACAATATGTCTTTATTTATTTTAGTGTATTTTAAGAGGTATTAATAATTTGAAACGATTTATTATTGGTTAGTTTCTCTCATTACAAATGTGAAAGAACAAAAAAATTTAATCGCATCACAAAAAAAAACACAAAATAAAATTACGGCAAAATAATAACAAAGACGGAGTGTAGGACGCCCTCAGGCAAGGTGGACTGATGATATACGCAAGATGGCTGGCAGAAGCTGGATGCGAGAAGCCGAAAACAGATCACAGTGGCGTGCAATTGGAGAGGCCTATGTCCAGCAGTGGACAGGTATGGGCTAAAGTAAAACAAATATAAACAGTATTATGCTGGGGATTGCACCCGCATGACTGATTTTCATCCAGTGCGTTAATGCTAATAACATATTTATTTTGTCATTTTCGTATATTATTTACTGAAACGCGCAGTTATTTTATTGATATAAAACATAAATAAATGGTTTATTTATCGTATCGGCGCGAATATCTGTAATAAAAAATAAGCTCGAGCTTACCTATGTATTTTACTCGACGTTCCGACATATTTAACAAATATCGAGTAAACATAGCTCACAAATTCTGACGATAGTAATTCGAATCAGTATAAAGCACATATTCCCATGAAAATAAATATAAAGTTACACCTTGTCGTGTCACATGATGGCAAAATGGAATCTCAACCTGTAGAAAAACCACCACATTTTACAAAACTGCCTTACCTATTTCGCGTCAGTTCATCAGCGAGCGCCTGTGTAAATATGTAGGTATGTGTGAGTGTGTAGTGTGTAGGCTTCTGTGAGCGTACCTACACAGTGCAAAAAGGTTAGAAACGCTAACCGTTCACCAAAGCTAACTACACATTAAAGAGTTTGTTATAAAAGCGAGCCACCACCGCCTGTCGTTGTCAGCGAAACTTCTACCGGAAACTGCAGTGTTTATTTTAGAGCCAACCAGGTCTCGGCTTAAAACAACACAAGTCGGAGTTATATTTTATGTTGTGGGAAAAAAATGTGCTGTGTTTTTCTTTCTACGGAGTTGCATAGTTTTGCTAAACGAAGAACAGATATTACACACCGTATTATAGGTGCGAAAAATCCTGATGCTGACTTTGTTGCGCGATTGTCAAATACGTTAATCGCAGAAGCAAAACTGTTTTTTTTTTGACATTTTAATTTATTTATTAAAATTTATTCTTAACTTTTACACCTTGATTACGAAAATGAGCAAGAACAGAAAGTATCAAATGTTTTAGAACGGTTTAACCATTCTAGACTGTCCTGTCTGTCTTCAAGACACACAGGGGCGATTTTAAAAAAAATACCGTTAGTAACGTAAGTAACATATTATGCTATATTTTATCCCGAGTTTCCCGCGGGAACGTGAGTGATATCCATCGACATAGCAGCTAATGTAAAAGCTTTGTAGATTTACCCGGGTATAACCGCGATGACACCCAGACGTTTATATTGATTGAAAAAAAAAACACGTCTGTGGACAAAATTATGTAGCGTGCCCTTCATCGAACAAACAATACCAGTGAATACCTACCAATCTATCATTAAAATAATATTTGTATGGTGATGAATATCGGACCACAAGGTAATAATTTGCTGTGCCCACCAGGGTTCGCAATGTCTGGCCCAGCAGTTCCGGGCATAAGAATAGGACTGAGATTTTCCCTTGCCTGTCGTAAAAGGCGACTGAAAGGGCGTAGGGGCTGTGGCACGCGCACCCATAACACGGTCCTTGAGTGGCGACGGCGCGGCGGCGGTACCGTGGTGACTCTGTCTCATTCCGGTGATGGTCCGAGAGGGCCTAGAGTGGCTGGTGCCACCTTTGGACGTAGTGGCTCAGGCTGTTCCAGGGGCCCCGGCAATAACGCGGGAGCGGTCACCGTGGGGTTTTAATGGGTGCGAGTCTCACATAACTCCGCCGTTGGCCCCGTTAGCGATGGGGTATCCATAAAGGATTTTCCTACGATAAAAAAAGGGTCCTCAATGTTGTGATGTACCTATGACATCACATACATGCTTTATCTGAAGAACCTAACATTGTAGAATGCAATTAATTAATTTCTATTAGGTATATTTTAAATTAAATCTGGATGCGAGAAGCCGAAAACAGATCGCAGTGGCGTGCAATTGGAGAGGCCTATGTCCAGCAGTGGACAAGTATGGGCTGATAATGATGATGATATTTTAAATTGTGTATATTCCCTAAGTATTCCACTCAAAGGCTCATATTCTGAAACTTGTAATCAGTGAGCAAGATATGGAATAGTTTGTCTCTTTTACATTAACAAGATTAGAGCGATACAACCGTTACTGGAACAGAAATCTGTGCTTGAGAGGAATTTCAGAAAACGGTTCTAAGAATGTTTTTACAGTCGCACGTCTCACAGCATCGAAGACACGCGCGTTATCAGCGACGGTCGCATGCAAGTTGACTGTGCAACGATTCTACTAGCGAAATGCTTAGTTACTACCTCACCGAATATAAAGGCTGAAATGTGTACTCAGGTACCCACATTTTATGCTTGCTTCGACTCTAAAGGCATGCATTAAAGTTTTTAACCGGATATATTATATACGGCGCGATTTTAATAAAAAAATAAGCTCGAGCTTACCTTTGTTTTTAATCGACGTAAAAATTCAAATATGTCTATGCACATTTCATAAAAAAATGGCCTAAAGTCGTGTTTCAAAAAGAGACAAATGCACCAAAAGTATTATTTAAGTATTGATTTTTATTTCAGAACAATTATTGACCTAAGTGACTAGAGAATAAGCTATTCACGGGTGATAACATAAGTATGGGAATGTATGAAACATACTACGAGTCTATCTACGACTTGCTGGAGTCTGTGTTTCCTGCGCAGTACAGTCTGAAGTTCTTTAAGTCGCGGGTGAATAGGTACCTAATGAACAAGTGTGCTCCATCGTAGACCACATCGCTGCTTAACATCAGGCAGGATGGTGGTCAAACGTTTGTTCATAGTGATAAAAAAAATCTATATTATTATTATTATGATCTCCGTCCCCAATGTAACATGCGAGCGCACACAGCAAGTCAAGACAGTGACTGGCGCGGGGCGAAATATGTACGAGCAATTGAGAAATATGCTATGTAACTGAGTGACCTTGAGACTGGTAATGCGCTGACATTTATGTTGAGTTATTTTTCTTGTTTTGTGTTTTTTTTGGTACCAATAAACCTCTCTCTCTCTCTCTCTGTCATTCTCTATCATGTCTGTCGTTCGCAGCACGGGTTAACCGCCGCTCAAGTCTCTCGCACGTCTTAAGACCGAAGTCCTAACCAAGCCCTCTAATCTGGATACCATCGCGCGTGTTTCCGGCTGATGATACTGTAAAACCAGCCTTATGAACAACAGGGAAATTTTTATGTAACGCAGACCCATATCATAAAGTTCTCGACAAATACAGTAACTTTGTTGTAATATTGGTGAAAGTGGGCGACGATGGGCTCACGTCCCCTGTCACGCCGTTCGCTCGCCCGTGAACTTCCGAAAGTTAGGTCAGCCCGGCCTAAGCTTGGAGAGCTTACAAACCACGGAAAAATGTCTTCATCACTGTTGATCCTTACTTACTTGTAATATATAGTTACAGAACCGATGGCCCTTAGAATCAGCTGGACCGATTTTAATGCTCTGCTATCGCTAACCTACCGGTTTAAAATCGGATAACATCTATTTTTCACCTACTCTACATACAGATGTTACAAAAAAAGTATATGGATGGCAGAACATCTTTTTTTAACACAGATTTAGGGCACTGGCTGAATAAAAGTAATAACGATGGTTTGAAATGTGTCTAGGTTTTTTTATCAGTGGTTCGTGAAATACGCGATATCCAACGTACCTACATACTATAGATTGTGCCTAAGTAAACTTTAGTAATTTAGTCACTCAATCAATTACCATTACAACAAAATTCATAATTCACCACGGAACTCTGACTTTCATTTTCAAGATGGTAACAAAAGAAAGAAAATATGTTTATAAATAGGTATTTCTCATTCACGAAAGTATATTCTTTCACCGCCGGAGTATAAGAGTCAAATTGTCCATAACATTAACGCTAATAAGTTAAACTACCTCTATGAAAAACATGAGCCAAGGGAGGTCAAATAAAGGTTTCAGTAGTCCAGTCTCACTTGTGACGGTTCGTTCACTGAATTATAAAAGATGGTAGTAAATGGCCTTCCATTCAACCTCGAATAATGACCGAAATACAATGGGCACCCGTCATTAGACGTGGGTGTCAGTTTTTCTATACAACTGTTGATAGACTTGGCCTCTTTTTGCATACAAAACGTGGAACAGAAGAGACCAGATAAATTTGGTTCGTAGACGTTTGTTATCGAAATGAAAGAGGCATACCTAAGTAGGTATCTCAGTGAAAGCTCATTTGACAAACAAAACAATAAATTATAAAACGATGGTTGTTGCTGAGAGGCGTTTCTTAAGTTTATTGTTAGGAGCGTCGAGAAACTCAGAAACTGAGGTACTGAACCTTCTTTAGAGATCGTTAATGGTGGATATTCAATCTATCAATATGCGTCACCCTTTTTTATCGTGGGGAAATCCGTTATGGGTACCCCACCGCTGGCGTGGACAGCGGCGGGGTTATGTGGGACTCGCACCCACTAAAAATCCACGTTGACCGCTCCCACGTTATTGCTGGGGCCCCCGGAACAGACTGAGCCACTACGTCCAAGGGTGGCCCCAGCTGTACTAGGCCCTCGCGGACCGTCTCCAGAATGGAGGGGAACAACGCAACTCACGATGTCGTATGGCGGTACCACGGTAATATGCTTCACTCTGCGACAACATCGTGACGAAACTTATCAGCTATGGTCCCTATCACCTAAAGTGGTCCGATAAAGTTGGGTTTAATACACTTGAGATTAAAAGGCGTGAAGTGAATTATAAAACACAATGAAATAGTTGAAAGTCATTCTCGACTAAGTAATATTTCTAACAATAAAACTGTGAGACGCTATTCTTCACAGAAGCATACTGTGGAGTAGCTAGTTCGTTCAATGAGAAAGGGTATTAAAAAGGCGCAACCTTCAAAACTGAAAGGCCGATATGAATGAGCGGGGAAACTTGGTCAATCCCACACCTATTTCTGAGCTCATTCATCATAGAGTGCCGCCTCGAACGTTGTCGCATTGTCGGATCTAGATTACTGCCCTTGACTATGATAGAGGAGCTTGCTTTAACAGTTAGGTACCTAAGTTCTATTGTAACTTTAAGCCAACTTGTGGGTAAATGAAAATCTGTAATCAGCTACTTCATAATAGTAAAATTATAGTTAGGTATCTCATCTTATACAGCGTATGAATAGACCTCGCATAATGTTCTTAGAAAAGTTGTTGGAATCAATGCAGGAAAATTAAAAATCTTTTGTTTATTTCATATACACTTCATACACTTCACGCCTTTTAATCCCAAAGCGGGGTAGGCAGAAGCACTTGCTAAGGCAAATGCCCACGGTTCACCAAGCGTATCTAACCCAACGTGACAGGAGGTGAGCCCATCGCCGTTATAGGGTTCACACACCTCGTGGTGTGCGGGTTTCATCACGATGTTGTCCTTCACCGTACGAGCGTTGCGTTGCGTATATAGGCTCTGAAAAAGAGTCCCATTGGTGCACGTCCAGTGACCCGCGACCTCCCGGTTACAAGTCAAGTATCCAACCAACTGGACCACAGACGCTCAAATTCTATGAAAAAATGTGTTCTATCTAGGGTAGGCTGAGAATTAGCTAACGTCTATTTTTATTTACTTACTAGCTGTCATTCTTGCAATACACGTGGTACAAGGGCGACTTACTATGGTATAACAAATGTTTTCCTGGACAGCTAGTAGATATATAGATTTCGAACAAGATTGATTTATGCAACTAAAGTGTAGCGCCGTTTTGGCCGAGGCTGCTGTTTCGAATGAGGAAAATGGAGAAAATTTCTTTATTCTGTATCTAGTTGTCTAATCTAAGACAAACAAGCGCAGATCCGCTTATTGTTTAGCAAAACGTATTGTTTGTTTGTATGTTAGATCACTGTTTATCTGATAATAATTGTCGATGCAAATGTTAATTCACAAATTTATCTACAAATGCAGCGATTCTGTCTGATAATCACTTACACCATATTATTCTAATCTTAAAAACATAAGCCAAAGGTGAATATGTATAATATAAGTTCACATACAACGTTAGGTGAGGGTAAAATTATTACGGTCTTCGTTGAAATCCTATAATAATCTCAAGCTATACGAATTAATTGGATTAATACTATTAGATTTTCCAAGACAATGAGAACATGTCGATATGCTGTGAAGCTTTTGTTACCAAATTAACTCAATTTCCACATCAACGAATGTAACATCTAATCAAATACCGCAGATTAACAATGTGTCTCAAATCAACTGAACCTTCATCAATAATTTGCAGACTTCGCCAATCAGTAGGCTTAGCATTAAAGACTTATCTCGAAGCGCCGTCCCAAACAATTGCCCTTGTCAGAGTATCGAAATATCGACACTGCGTCTAAAAGGACCCCGAGCAATTGTCTTAGAAACGTTGTTGGACTCGTCAATATGAACAAATTTTACTGTGACATATTAATGAATTTTCTTTCCTTTCCGCGCATTAGCGCGGAAAGGAAAGAAAAAAATATATGTCCTACTGCGTACAAAATGTCATCTTCCAAGGCAAAAAAAAATTTTTCGGGGTCCTTTAACACGCAGTAGAGTTGTAACAACACCGGCCAATAACGTAAACTAGTCTACTTCATCTGGTGAACCAGTTATACAAACGTGTCCTTTCACCGAAATGTTTCTAGTCAGCTCGAGCTACTCAATAGGTATTGCTGCTCTGACACGCGTAATAGTAAAAGGTACTCTGGTCTCGAAACGCAATCTCCTAACGTATTGATACCCATGCTCATGTAGCATGGTTTAGGGCGATACCCGTAAATTCACAACGGCTTAGTCCATTGATAAAGCTTTGACGTCTAATAATCATAGAATCGATTATGGGAATCGCCCTTGAAAACCTTAAATGCAATGATAGACATTCTACTTAGTGGCATGTTTGTGGGGCTATTACGGTAAGTAACCATTAAGCTGTCGAATATCTCAAAACTCGTAAGTAATAAGAATAATAATTACGCGACTCGTTATAAGAACAATATTTCGGGAATCGTTGCAAAAGTATGCCACTACACTAGCATGTGCAGCACCCTTAAGAGATGGCTTGTCGAGATAAGGCTACGCTTCCATACTAAGCATACAGTCATTGGCTTTACTTGTAAATTCGAATACGAGAGGCATGAAAGGCGGTCCCATACTTGTTTGCACACCTTCGAAGCGAATAAACCCAATAATCCTGCCTACTTACTTATAATATAAATGGGGAAGTGGGATACGTGAAATGTGCGTTATATATTTAAGGAAAATCTATTGAATGGATTTTGACGATAATTGGTGGGGAGATTATAAAGGGGAAAGTGTACTCCGGGGAAAAGGAATATACGGAATATATTGAGGTCTACCGAATGTAGAAAGAGAGTCGTAAAAATTTAGGCATACCGTTTCGGAGAGGTTAGGTTAGAAAAACTGCCTGACACAAGAATTTGATATCAGAGTGACAGGCAGAAACGCTAAGGAAGTATTCCAAGATACTCTTTGATATATCTTCAACATATTGAACTAAGTACTAGCTACCTCGGGAAACATTAATTTGTTAATATATATTATTAAAAGTGTTTATCTGCTAATATAGGTTATCATACATATTACTTATATAAACCTTCATCAATAATAACTCTTTCTATTAGAAAAACGGCATCTAAATCTGTTTAAGCTTACATAGAGAAGACAGCGGGGGATGTCTTTGTTTTATGCTATGTATTGATTGCTAACTTACTACCAATATTGAATGGTGTATTACAAGTATGACGTAAGAAATAAATTAATCTATATGCAGCACATCTTTATCAAGAAGCCACAAATTTATCGTCATGCTTCAAATTTAATTGATTCATTGATCCCAAATTCTCTAAAGTTTTGTTGTTATCTTACTTATGATGTACAATTATTATTATGCACGTATTAATTTCTAAACTAAGTTTGGAAGTTATTCGTCAGTCATAAATGCTTAATTTATGCCTTTAGTCCAGGGGCTTATCGATATTTTAGTAAGGCTATTGTTGCGTTGGCTTTGTTCAGAGATAGAACCTATATAAATTAGGTACCGTCGACCAAGAAAGTGTTTCATCAGTTTTGATGCCACTTCTTGTGTCACTTAAACATCAATAAGGTAGAGTTGTTATTTTGTGATAAGTCATCAATGAACCTTTTTAATTCATTAATATGAGTTTCAATGATAGAGCTGATTCTTGGCAGGCTAAGTGCAGAAGACCAAGTGTCGCCATGTTGCTGGTCTTTGTCGTTTATATTACGTATTATACTAGATCTCAGCGTCCCAGGTCAATTATTGTACCTTTGTATACGCACTGGACTGCTACATCACTTATTTTATGTAAGCTCGTGGCCTCTTAGGCGGACATGCGAGTTACGTACAATCCACAGGTCATGCGGAGTGGCTCCCGTGCCTCTAATACCTGTAAAGAACATAAGGTAGTGACGAGATCTTGTGATGAAGTATTGTTGGTAAAGTCTAAACGACAAGACCAAAAAAACAGAAGAGACAATAGTTCTCTTATGGACCGAAAAGAGATTCTCAAAAGCGCCAAGAGTACAAGCATATACCTGAACCTCAGCCACAGTACTTGGAATTGACAGAAAAACAAAAAATGAGGCAGAGGGACATACGACCTGGAGACTCGGGTATACCACCAATGCCACCTGGAAGGAAACCAGTAAGAAGTGTAAAACCTGAA